>MU260388.1:35000-222121 GCA_020310875.1 Ceratopteris richardii
GCTAGACAAAGGGAACTATCAACCATGGAGATTTAGGGTCTCCAACTATTTTATGGGCAAGGGCCTTTGGGGGTTGATTAGTGGAAGTGAACCAAGACCTAGGTTGGATGAGAATCCAACCAATGACCAGAGAAGGCCCTTTAGGGAATGGAATGAAAGAGACAAGAGGGTTATCTTTATCCTTTCCCAACACATTAGCAATAGCATGATCGGCCATATGCAAGACTTGGATTCAAGCATGAAGGTATGGGAGACACTTGAAAGGCTTTATTCAACAAGCACCAAATAAAGGAAGATCCAGCTCAAGAATGAGCTCAACAACCTTAGGAAGAGCTCAGGGAGTAGCATAAATGACTACATACTTAAGGTCAAGGAGTTATCAGATGCATTGGGATCCATTGGAAGCCACGTAGACGATGACGATCTTGTGGCTTATACTCTCAATGGTTTGAGAGATGATGAGAAGTGGAAACCCTTTACCACTTCAATATATGTAAGGGATAATCTCCCGATTTTGAGCAATTGGTTGCTCTCATGGTCACCGAAGAAATGAACATAGGTGGAAGTTCAACTAAAAGCAAGGATGCACAAGTTTTCTATGCAGGTAATCAAAGGGGCAAAGGAAGACGAGGACAAGGAAGGGGCAAAGGAAGGTTTGGAGGAAGGCAAGGACACTCAAGCAATCAAGGACATGACCAAGGCACCTCATCACAAAGAGGGAGAGGAAGAACAAGAGGAAGAGGAGGACGACATCAACAAAACAGGAATCAAGATGGCGAAGGATGTTACATATGTGGCAAGTTTGGCCACTATGCTAGAGATTGCTACCAAGGAGGAAACCAAAGGAGCTATAATCAAGGTTCTTCATACAAAGGCCAAGGTAATTATGCTTCTACAAGTTCGGAAAATGACAATCTCTTGATGATGCACATGAATGGGAATTCAAGCAAAGTAGATAACACTTGGTATATTGATAGTGGATGTAGCAACCATATGAGTTGCAATTCTTCTTGGTTTACTAATCTACATGTTCCCAAAGGTAAAGGACATGTAGAAACAAGTGATGATACAGCCCATGAGATCTCCCATGTTGGAGATGTAGCTTTGGATGACAAGGAGGAAGGAAGATGTCTCAAGGATGTCTTGCATGTACCTACCATCACAAAGAACTTGGTGTCTGTTGGGCAAATGGTTGAAAGAGGATATCAAGTAAGGTTCAACAAAGGTGGATGCTTTGTGCAGAACCCTAAGCAAGGTTACAAGGTCATAGCAAGAGGAAAGAAGCAAGGGAGACTCTTCGCTTTGGAGGTAAATTCTCATTCCACTCAACATGTCTACGTCACATATGGAAACAAGAGGATTTCGGAGTTGGACTTGTGGCACAAGAGGATAGGTCACATCAACATACAAAGAATGAAGGAAATGAAATTCAAGAGGCTGGTTGAAGGTCTTCCCAACTTCCAAGGACAAGGTATGAAGCATTTATGTGAATCTTGTCAACTAGGGAAGCAAGCGAGACTTCCACTCAAGAAGAGTGGCTACATAAGCCAACATCCATTGGAAATGATACATACAGATGTGTGGGGGCCAACCAAAGAGCAATCCATTGGAGGTAACAAGTACTTTGTCACTTTTATAGATGATTGCACAAGGATGGTTTGGGTTTATTTCATAAAAAACAAATCAGATGTGTTTACATGTTTCAAAGCATTCAAGGCAATGGTAGAAAAGGAAACAGGTACATATATCAAGAAGCTAAGGTCCGATGGAGGGGGAGAATATTTCTCCAATGAGTTTTCTGATTTTTTAATGGATCAAGGCATCAAGAGGCAAGTAACATGCAGGTACACACCCCAACAAAATGGAGTAGCAGAGAGAAAGAATAGATACATTTCCGAGATCGCTAGAGCAAAGCTTAATGAGATGAATGTACCTAACATGTTTTGGAGTGATGCAGCAAATACCGCCGTGTATCTTATGAATAGGGCTCCTACCTCAGGGATCCATGGCTTGACACCATATCAAGCCTATTATGGTAAGAAACCTGATCTTTCCCACTTAAAGATATTTGGATGTACTTGTTATGTACATGTGCCAAGTGAATTGAGGCACAAGCTACAACCAAAGGCAGAAAAATGTGTGTTTCTAGGATATTCAAATGATCATAAAGGTTTCAGGTGCTTCAACCCAAACACAAAGGACTTGAGGATATCAAGGGATGTAGCATTTGATGAGCTACTCCCTTGGTATAAGAAGTATGATTGTATGCAGGACTATGAAGAAGAAAAGCATGGACATGATGAAGAACAAATCGACCTAGAGCTAAGCGGCCCAAGGTGTTCCATCAATGAAGATAGTTCAAGCATGAACTCACCATGGAGGGGGAGATCTTCATCAAGCTATGAAGCACAATCAATCAACAAAGGCAAAGCAACATTGGTGGAGTTGGATGAAGAAGGTAATGAAGTTGAAGATGATGAAGGACACATGATGGAGAAAGAAGCCACATCAAAGAAAGAGATCAAGTTCCCAAGGCAAAGGAGGTTTATTCCTCCAAAAGGTGAAGAAAGGAAGTCTTCTAGAGTTAAGTATCCAACTCAAAGGTTTACTTATGATTCATACATGGCAACACATTATGCATATATGAACAAAGTAGTAGAAGATCATGAGCCCGATTGCTATGAAGATGCAAGCAGGTACACCGAATGGAAAGAGGCAATGCAAGAAGAGATCGACACACTTGAGGAAAATCAAACATGGACTCTAGTGCCCAAGAAGGAGAACATGAAGGTAATAGGTAATAAGTGGGTGTATAAAGTAAAGAGGAATTCAGATGGATCTATTTCTAGGTTCAAAGCAAGATTGGTGGCCAAGGGTTTTGCACAAACCTATGGAGTGGACTTTGAAGAGACATTCAGCCCCGTGGAAAAGATGAGAACCATTAGGAAACTCATTGCAATGGCTGCTAGCAAAGGATTGAAGCTTTTCCAATTGGATATCAAGAATTCCTTTCTCAATGGAGACTTGGAAGAAGAGGTATACATGGAGCAACCACTAGGTTTTGTTCATAAAGAGTTTCCACATCATGTTTGTAGGTTGAAGAAGGCACTTTATGGCCTAAAGCAAGCTCCAAGGGCTTGGAACCAAAGATTGGTGGACTATTTGATCAAATGTGGTTACAATCAATGCAAGGCGGATCCATCTCTCTTCATCAAACAAAGAGGAGAACTTGTAGTCTACATGTGTGTGTATGTAGATGATCTTATCATTACAGGTAATGATACAAAGGGCATTGAGGAGATCAAGGCAAAGCTTGGAAAGGAGTTTAGGATATCTGATCTTGGAGATCTTAGGTATTTTCTTGGCATTGAAGTTGTATACAAAGAAGAAGGTATTATGCTCATACAAAGGAAGTATATTCTAGACCTACTTGAGAGGTTTGGGATGCTACATTGCAAGCCTATTTAAAATCCCATGGAAGTTAATGTAAAGCTAAGCTCCATTGATGGAGAGCCATTAGAGGATGTAACTTTGTATCGATCTATTGTAGGCTCTTTCAATTATGCCACAATAACTAGGTCTGACATAGCATATGGAGTTGGAGTGTTATCACAATTTATGCATAGTCCAAGGACTACACACTTGCAAGCTGCAAGAAGAATGTTACGATATCTCAAGGCCACTATAAAGGATTGTTCTATTCATTTTATGATGATATGCAGGTCAAAGCTTATTCTGATGCCGATTGGGCCGGTTCCAATGAGGATAGAAGAAGTACAAGTGGGTACCTAGTCATGCTAGGTAGCAAGATCATCTCATGGATTTCAAAGAAGCAACCCACGGTGGCATTATCTTCCACCAAGGCTGAGTATAGAGCTTTGGCTCAAGTCACATGTGAGCTAATGTGGATTAAGAAGTTATTTATGGAGCTTAATTTGTAGGTTGACACATATCCAATTTTTTGTGACAACATGAGTAGAATTCATCTAGCATCGAATCCTGTCTATCATGCTAGAACCAAGAATATTGAAGTGCACTATCACTTCCTAAGGGAAAAGGTGATATCCAAGGAAGTTTCAGTACATCATATTGGTACCAAGTACCAAGTTGCCGACATGTTTACAAAGGCTTTGGATGGGATGAAGATTTCAAAATTCAAGCAATGCATCAACATGAAGGAGCTTGGATGAGGAGGAAGAATTGAAGCTTGAGGGGGAGTGTTAAAAGTCAAGCTTCAATCTACAAATTCGTGGGGAATTTTTTATGGACATGTGGATCAATCAAATCAAGCCAAAAGCCACGAGATTCCATCAAGAAAAGTCACTCAACTAGTCCCCAATTCATCTCAACTAAATCCTCCAAGTTAGGAGGCTGATTTGGAAAGGTAGTTCCTAGATTTTAGGGGCACACTTCTCACTATAAAAGGAGCATGTATGCCGACTTCTTTTGGGCCATATTCTTGGAGTTTTAGCTCATGTAAAGTGAGCACTAAGTGTTGGAGTTGTGATAAGCAAGCCCCTTGCTTAAGCTAGCCCCTTGCTTGCTTGTTTGTTTTCTTTTAGTAGGCATATCTATGTGTGTGCGCAGGCAGTGTTGCAACTCTCTACCCCTGAGTTGTTAGCATTGCTTCTCCCTCATATTGTATCCATTTGATGTAAATCTTGTCTCATTGGGTACCTATTAGAGTGCTCTAAAGTTCACCCAAGTTTGAGATTCATTCTCTGTATAATCTCTGAGAAAAGCTTGCTGGAGTGAAGTGAGGTCTCTGCTTGACTAGCAGTTGTGAGCATTCAACTAGCTCATGTTGTAGACATTGTTTCTTTTTGTGTAAGCATCCAATTGAAGTGAAATTTGTTTTGTTGGAAAGCTCTTGGTGTCTACTACACGTCTACAAAAGCTCACTAGGAGTTCTCTGCATAAGCTTTGAGTAAGAGCATTTTTGGTGTGCAGAGGTCAAAGAAGTATACCTATGGAGCTCATTCGCGCTTCGTCGTTGCTTAGGGGTTGAGATACTTCCCCCATCATGTATGTATGTGTATGTGTATGTGTATGTGTATGTGTATGTGTATGTGTATGTTTATGTGTATGTGTATGTGTATGTGTATGTGTATGTGTATGTGTATGTGTATGTGTATGTGTATGTGTATGTGTATGTGTATGTGTATGTGTATGTGTATGTGTATGTGTATGTGTATGTGTATGTGTATGTGTACATGTACGTGTACATGTATGTGTATGTGTATGTGTATGTGTATGTGTATGTGTATGTGTATGTGTATGTGTATGTGTATGTGTATATGTGTATGTGTATGTGTATGTGTATGTGTATGTGTATGTGTAGACATAGCCTCTGTGAAAAGTTGGTCAACATCAATATGTGTGGGTACAAGCCAATGTGATGTATCTAGCAAAGAGTCAATCCTTGACATAATGATAGTGCACCTCAATGTGCTCTATGGAAGCATGGAACACAATGCTCCTTGCAATTGGAAAATGCACTCAGATTGTTAGTAAAGGTGATGGTAGGAGAAGACTAACCAGAACCCAATTATACAAAAGGTGTCTGGGCCACACACATTCAGAAATACCTCTATAAGCTACCCTTTACTTATCCTCAAGATGATAAGTGTCCATAATAGGGTGCGTCTTGTTCATTCAAGAGCTACCAAACATGAAGTAAAAGCCACTAGTGGACAAATGAGTTTAATAATAGTGAGCCCGATTTGTGTTAAACAAAAGGAAAAACATGTAAATAGCAATATGGATCCCCTTTTGGGATAAAACAAATGAACCTACTCATCTAAGAGACAATAAAATAAAAACAGGCTAGGCTATGCATAAGAAAATAAAATATCCAAAAATTAGCTAATGGAAAACAACATTAAATACATCTCTAGCATCATGAAGACTCAACCATAGACCTCTCTCCATGGGAATGGCAATAGGTTTGCAATCGTCAAGGTTGAAACTTTGCAATAACATTTCAATACATTTTGTTTGATGTGATGATATTACCCCATCAACTTGCATGAATGGAAAGCTTGATAATGTTGCAAAACCCCCAAATTTGACATTTCGATGTAGTTTTAATGAGGAGCACTAGATAACTCACATATATTTTAGGATGTTTTTGCTCCCTAAACACGCTTATGAGACTATCTCTAGCCTCAGAGCATCCAAAGTTGTCTATCATGATAGACAATCCACTTGCATGTTTGAGTGAAAAATGCAGTGCACAACATAGAGAACACTTGCACAATCATAGTCTCTGACTATTGCAACACACTAGGCTATCATGACCCCCTGATCATCTTGACATTGTATGGTTATCACAATAGACCACAAGTCATGGTATCCTTTATCTATTTCAATGAGATCAATCTATTGTGAAGATTTTTGTATATCTCCACACCCATGGCTATCACTACCAAACCATTTTTATCACAACAATTGTAACTTTTCATGAAAACCATGCTTATCAAAATGCACACTAGTCTATCACGACCACCTCTCTCCATCCCTAAACTCCTAACTATCATGACTCTCTATCCTATTGTGAAATTCATCATTATCAGGACAACTCTCATCTATCATTATTGGTTTTCTTGATGGTATATGCAACCAAGGTTGATTTGAAACGTCTTCACTACTTATATCCTTTTTCGTGATACACACATTTGGGTGGTTAGGTCGATAGGTGAGAGCAAGAACCAAGGGTTATACCCAATTAGGGACAACTTCAAAACTGAATAAATATGAATTCAGGATTGTTTCATTGATGCCACTTGTAGCCTTGACATTCATTAATCATGCCAAGTGGTCTTCTCTTAAAAAGGTCTTCCCTTTCTTCACTACAACTTCAAAATCATATTCCACTTGGAGCAAGAATGACTTGAAAAATCTTCTAGCTGCAAAAGGTTTTGTTAATAATTATAGAAGTATTCGATAAATTCATTCCACAACATTCAATTACTTATGCAAAAATGTAATAGTAAATTGTATTTTTTTGTGGTTTTCCAATTTTGCTAAAATACATCCTACATTTTTTCTAGCCTCCTATTCTAATAAGTGATAAGTTATTGATACACAATTACTCTCTTTTATGGTTTCCTTTTGAGGTTGATACACACAATTTTCTATTCTTCATGTGCACAACCACAATGGGTGAGACCCAATGTGTTATACAATTTGTATATGAAGCATGTCTCCAACAATTTATTGATTTCTTCTTTAATTTTTCTAGAATAAATATCATTGTATATGTATGATAGATTATTGGCTAGCTTGGATTCACTAATCATAGGGATTCTATGAGAAGATTCCAAGATCTAAACTTTTCAAATCCTTATATAAATATACCATGGTAGTTTTGTATGAGGTTACCTAAGTCATCCCCTTCTTCCTTGGTAAACGGATTGTCTATATGTGTGCACATTCTTTCTTTGTTCTCATGGGTCACTACAACCTTCTTAGTTCTTTCTTTATTGGCATGGCTTCCTTAGGCATTTCTAATTTTATTTTCCTCCCTTCAAAACTATATTTCTTGCAATTCTTAGGGATTTCAAATACAAAAACTTGTTGGTCAATGAAGAAAGCTTAAGTTCTTGATTCATGTATAAGGCTTTCACGTAGCATTTGAGGCACAAGCTTATACATATGTTGGTGCAAAGTCCAAGCCCACACATTTGGCTTGAAGTTCATACACACATGAATCTCCATGGAAACCATTGCTAGAAGAACTTTATCTTTTTACATTTGTAAAGTCATTTATTTGACTTGAGAGAATATTTGTAATCACCTACCAAAAACTCGTGGATTTGTTAGTTAGAAAAGTAACTACCTCATTGAGAGAATAACTCCTAGATTGGTGGATCACTTTTAGAGAGAGCCAAAAGTTGAATTCAAATTCAAATTTGAATGTAAGACTTATTCAAAGTGACTTGAAAAAGTCACATAAAATAGAGACCAATTCCCAAAGGGTTTGAGGCATACATTGTAGCCTACACTACTCGCCATCATTAGACTGTGATTATCTAGACATGCAGATTCCAGACCTTACCACACTCATGGGGCAACTATTTACCCATGAAGCCAAGCTCAACAAAAATGGAGAATTATCAAGAGATAATAGCTTTTCTGCCCGATACACTGATAAGATTAAGTCCAAAGAGAAAGGGAAGAACAAAAAGGTTGAAGATGAAGGAACTTCCTCCCAAGCCAACTATGCAGGGCATTAGGGAAAAAAATGAACCCTGCATGGGCCTTTTGGATTAAGGAGTGATTAGTGATGGACCAATGAGAGGAGGGTGGTGGACACAATCTATAGCCTATAAATCACTAGGCTGAAGGGGGATGAGGGGAGAGGATTTCCCTATGTTCAGGTTTTGCCTCTAGAGAGAGAAAGGAATCTCGTAACTTACCTGGTCCCAAAAATTCAAAATTTTCAAAAAGTTATAAAACTCATCATAACACCATTTAATGGTCCCCCAACCACTTTTCAAGATCAAAAGTGCTATTTTTGGGTTCTAAATCAAAATCCATGCATGAACTGAACTGAAAAAAGTGACTTTTTCAAAAATAACTCAAAATGCAACTTTCTCCCTCCAAAACCTCACATTTTCATACCCAGGTCCCAAAAAGTCATCTCTTTCCACTACTTTCTCTCCCTAGCACACCGTTGGAGCTTTTGCATCTCCATTTCTTTCTCTATGCATCATCTTCTTTGAATTCCTACTGTCACTTCCATAGCCTGAACTCCAATGGAGAAACCTAAATTTCATAGACGTCCAAAAGATGAGGTTATCGCGATAAAATGTCACAATATCAAGGCTACAAAAGGAATTTGGTTAGGACAGGAGTTCTACAAAGGTTCATGGGTGTACATGCAACCCTCTGGTGTTGGTCCTCACCGTGTAAGAGATCATGGAAACTTGGATCTTCATTGGAAAGGGGAGTTATTAGGCTTCAAAAAGCTCAAAAATGGTGAGACTGTTGCCATTGTACAACATGTTTTCACAATGTCAAGCATGAAATCGGAAAACTCAAACAAAATGAGGTATCCTATCAACTGTAAGTATTACTCATTGACTTTTGTCCAAATTTCATAATATACATACGTAAGTTGTGTAGTTTTTTGTTGAAGACATATTTCCTTCTACCTTGGTGGAAGAACAACCACTTCATAGTCTTACAGGTACTTTCCAAGCATTGCATGCAATTGTTGGGTCGATAGTCTTTCCACAAGCCCGTCTTGTTCAACTACTATGTGAGAGAGTTTTCTTTTACACACATACATATGTGGTACCCTCTTCATCAAATGATTTTGGCAGGTTAGAGATGATTAAGGTAGATTCTCTTTTAAAGCTCGAGTGGCCGCAACCTGATGTATGGACATTAACATCTTTGAAGCATAAGATGGTGATGGACATACACACTTTAAAATTTACAAGAGTTTCAAGATCTATAGGATTACATTGGTGTGTTCCTGTTCATTGTTTTGTACATTTATTTCAGATATTCACAATTCTAGAGACTTCAACAATGTTCATGTTAAAAGATATCACGTATGAGCAGGTAGAGGGTTTACTAGGTGAAAATTGGGGACTTGTAGAAGGATGCACTAAAGGGGATAGATACCTTTGTAAAATTGGTACAATAGGCATAGGATTTCGATACTTGAAACATCGTACTTCATTGTACATTAGATTCTATTATGATCGTTGGATGTGTAAACTTGGTGAACGGATACCATTACAAATTTTTGAGGGTTTTTTAATTTCATTTGAAATTCAGATAAATCTACCCAACAACAAAATGGAAGTTATTTCAGTAAATCATCATTGGACTCTTGCCAACGTGAGAGAACATCTATTAATCATGGGATTTGAGGATCTGGATCAATCAAAGTTCAGAATACAAGGGCATAAGGTAAGTAGCATATGGTATTCTTTCTTTTTTTTACACAAATTCTTATACTCAAATATGTTCATTTAAAGTTTTCTATTTGTCTGCAGATTGGTAAGAGGTTGGAGGATAAAATTAAAGTCCTTCTTGAATGGAGTGTGGATGGAACTCAACTTTCGTTGTCGTAGCTCAAGAACTATTTGAGTGCTAGAGTGTACACACAACCTATGTTCCACTTATAATCCTTCGTCTACAACAATGTATTAAACATGCAAGACATGTAGCATGTAAATTTTTTTGATCTCAATACGCTTTACAATTTGCCAAATCTTTGATTTTTCCAATGGCAATTTATTATAATTTTGAAGTTCTGAGAATTGATTTTTCCTATTCTATAGATGTGGTGTATCTTATTTTGGTTAATGATTCTGTTCAATCTTTCTTATGAGCCAAAGTTTTTTTTTGAAAGTTCTGTGCATGATTGCTTTATTTGAAGGTATCAGTTTTAGTTTTAAAATGGGTCCCACTCACTTTAAAATTTTGAAACTACTATAAAAACAACACTTATTCTCTCATTTCTCACTTTTGCAACCAAGAAGAGCTAGAATCACTTGCAGAGCACTCACACAAGCTAGCATCACGCGCAATGGCTGTCGCATCCTCTAGTACCCTGAAACCCAAACGTCCGTGAGAAATCTTCAATGAGTTCTTGGAATCAACTGAGTTCAAAGGTCAAAACCACTTGTATGACCTATTGTCTAGAGTCCCTGATCTGGACAAAACAATTCAACTGAACTCTAATGTGCTCGAGGAAATCATAGAGTTCCTTGAGTACTACATCTTGTGTTACTCTATAGAAATACCGCCTTATGAGGGTAAATGGGTCCCATGTGACCTTCTACTCTACATACATAGAGGCGATGAAGCCTTCATGAAGCACCTTAAGCGCTTCATGGAAATTGCTAAAACTACAGGGCACTTATTAGATGACTCTATGCCATTAGTAAGAAAACTTAACAAAACGAAGAGGATGGGTACAAAGTACCTTTCCTACATTGCAACAACATATTTTATCATTAATGAGGAGCCCGAACCTACACCTGTTGAGCTCCCCAACCTTGTCACTGGGGGTTTTGTTAAGGAGAAGAATGAGCCTCAACTAGAGGCCATAAATTTTGCCAAAGAAAGCATTACAATCCACTAAGAATTTCCTGGTGGTGTTGAGGACAAACTACGTGAGCAATCAAGCATGGAGGAGGCCCCCCCTTCAAATCTCAACCCCTCTGAGCCCACATTACCAGAGGTGGAACTTGAATATCTCTCCAGCATCATTGTGGATGGAGAGGAATTTATTTTACTTCATGACATTGAGAAGGCATTCAGTCTATGTCTAGATGAATGCTTGAGTATTTTCTCCACAATGTCAGATGTTCCGCTTGACAACACATCTGACATACTTGAAAAGAAGGAAATCCCTCTTGGGGATTCTGTGGCAGACACCATAGCAATGGTGTGTGCTGATATTTTAAAAGATGACAACAATCATACTACGGAGGAGGAGTTCAGTGCAGCACGGGAGAGGATAATGAAGAAAAAAATTCCTACATCCCCCGTAGTAGAGAAGAGTGGCATGGCCCACTGTAGCATTGATCTTGATGCCCCTGGAAGAGGGGAGGAAGAAGACAAGCTTCATGATGTAAGTGGTAATTAAATTAAATAAATGGAGAATTTAAGAAAACATTGTAGGAGGTTGAATTCTCTCTTTTTTTTAATAGGAAGCAATTGAGCTCGACAAGTTCGCAGCAAGATCTAGTGGGGATCGAGCTTCTCGCGGGAGTGGTTCATCCTTGGCAAACTACATCGGAAAGTTGCCAAAGGATGATTTTGTTATCATACACAAAGACTACAGTCCGGATGGGCACTTCATGACTTGGTGCTTGAAGGCCCTTAGCAAAATTTTGTGTTCATGTACAATAACTGAAGGCACTAATTGTGTCATTTTGGTTAGGAAATCCTTAGTTGTTACTACATTAGGACTTAATTTTAGAGGAAAAGTATTAGGGCAAATAGGTATCACCATGGCTCTGGGAATGCAAGACCCCCATGTAATATCAAGATATGTATTGACTTACCAGATGCCTCAATCTCTACAAAGGAGAAAGAAAGTTGTAGAGAAATTGAAGGCAACTGAGAAATGATGTAAATGTTTTGATAATACAAACTCTTTATTTCCTTATTTGTCTAGTCCTGGGTATGAAGGTGCTAATAAATTGGGCTTATTTCTTCCACAAATTGTATCTAATTTGAAGTCTTTTTATTGTCTATGGTCTACTTGTATACTGAAATGCATAGAAAAGTCCAAAAAAGCCCCAGCCACAGAAACACGAGAAACAGCCCTGCAAAATTTTTGCAGGGCTGTTTCCCACGTTTCTATGGCTGGGGCTTTTTTGGCCTATTCTGGTGTTTTTAGGGGCTACAAACCATTGGAATGTATGTAATACTTCATTTTCACTAGGTTTAGGTATAATCAATACCAAATATTACTTGTAAGTTATAACCTCTACATTTAATATACTAAGGATCTCATCCATACCTTTTATGCATACCAATGATTACCTATACTATATAAACTCTGATTTGATAGACCATTACATCTCTACCATACATTTCATGCTTACACAAGCCCAAAATATGCCAAAAAGTAGCTCAAGCATAAGCACCACCTCCTTTACTTGTCAATCCGCGGAGACGTGAGGACCGGTATGAAGACCACGAGCAAGTGAAGGCATAAGTGCGTGAGTGAAAGCACACAAACATGCACACACATACACACACACGCGCACAAAGTAAGATCAAAGAGAGGAACAATGGAAAGTTTCGATTGCAAAAGAGTTCTCTTACAAAAGCTCTATTCTCTAACAAGCTAACCTCAAAAATGAGCTCTCTAGCTCTTTTTATAGTTTTTTGACTAGTTCTGGCCCTGTCTAGACTTAGTGTCCGGCCTAGTTAAAAATTAGGTTCCAGGGCTTATTTGAGGGCTCAAACGGAGTCTAAAAATTATGAAAATTGGTAGGATGATAGTTCTAATACTCCTCAAGCTCAAGGACTCCTTGGCTTGGACAAAATGGAATTACAAGAATAGAAAATGGTATTTACAATGGTTTTTAGTGATGAAAATTACTATTTTTGTAGGGAATTCTTGTGAAACTTTGACATATACTTCTTGGAGCTCCCTACTTGCTCCCTTTCCTTGTGTGTCCACCTTTTTGATGTGCTTCCATGCTTTTTCCTTGAGTTTGAGCTTCAACACTCCCCCCCCCCTCTCGAGTCTGTCGTCCCTGACAGTCCCTTGTTGTAGTGGTTGTTCCAAGTAGTGCCTTGAGAGGGAGTGTCCCTTCTGTATGAACAAAAGTCGTCAGACTTCCAGATGTGGCAGGGTTGGTTTTCTGGTTCTTCATCTATCACTGCGAGTCTTTGCAAGTTGTAGTCTCTTGGTATGTGCTTCTTCCTTGGATTCCAACATGGTTGTGTCATTGTGAGTCTCCATTGATGGCCTCTAGATCTTCTTAAGATGATGTTCATAGTAGTCACGCCAAGTACTCATAACCCATAATGAATGATGGGTAAGTGTGTTCGTGCATGGGTTGAGGAAAATATGTGCCTTGTGCACGGCCTTGTAATGTAGCCCTATGAATGCTTACTTGGGAAATGCATTGGAAGAAGTATGGTGCAAAAATTGGGGGTCTTGAGCTAAGTTCTCAAGGGTATGCCGATGAAGAGGTTTCCTAAGCTATCATGGTTATGATGTTTCCAGAGTAAAGATACTTACCATGGAGAAGGTCGATTGATGTTCATCTCTTCGTGTTGTACACTCGGCCTTTGGGATGGAACATTGTTGATGAATGTCCATGTTGATGGTCCACTGATGAGATCTTTTGAGTGGCTGATCCTGTCTCCTCCTTTCAAAGCATCATTTTCCAAATACTGAGAATTGAATTTCTTTATATTCCTTGACAAACAACATTCAATAACTACACCAAGCTTAGTTTCACACATTCTCTTTAGCTCACCATAAGCAGAATCTTCTCTTCCAGTATACATACAAAGATTTGCAGGGTACCAGAGCTACCCTTTGCACATAGCTCCCTGGATGCTCTCGTACATGTAGTAGTTAAGCATCACTCAAGTTGCGGACCTTCAAGCTCTCCACTCCTACCATGGTAAGAGAAAACCATAGTTGTGGATGCCATGTTCATGCCAAGTTCATGACATTTACCAGATAAGGCAACAATAATATCATCTGCTAGCCGAGACACACTTCTATCTAAACTGATAAATGTCCACTAATCAACAATTCCACCTTCAATTAAGCATGAATCATTCATGTTCCATGAGCCAAACCTTGGAACTTTTTTGTTTTTTTTTATTTTTTTTATTTTTGGAACAATGCCACAAAACAAGAAGAAAAACATTAGTATCAGTAAAACGAGTGGACATATGTCAATGTGCTCTTGTGCATGGGACTCTCAAATGTATCTATGCACGGCCATGTAATGTGGCCCTATATTAATGCATACTTTGAAAATGCATGACCTGAATGGTGCAAAAGATAGGGTTGTGCAAGAAGCACATGGTTTCCGCGCGTCAAGGCTTCAATGCTGCTTGTAGCTGTTGATGCCGGCTTTGGTGGAGGTATCCATTGGATCTCGAAATGATGTCACCCTCCTTATTGGAATCCATTTGAGAATAGCATTTGGCACGGTAGAGATCACTTCAGGTGTCTTCATCTTTGGATGCTTTCTGAACTTTGGTATCCAGTGTGGTTGGCACATTGGTTCGGTGAAGGCTACTTGTACTTTTGGCTTCCAAACCCATACCTCTATGGCTGGTTGCTTGACTTGCGTTAAAGAGGTTCGTTGATCTACTTTTGCTTTTGGTGTTTGGTTATGACCTTTGCCTCGCCTTGGCTTCTTTGTTGAGACTTTTCGTGTATGGGAGAGCATAGGTTGTTGCATACGTAACAGCTTCTTGGGTACCCACATGTGTAATCGCCCTTGTTGAGCTCCAACTAATTTCTTAGGCACCCAAATTTGTCGGATACCTTGTGGTTGAGCTTCCCCTAGCTTCTTCGTTCGTCTGCTAACCTGGTGGGCTTGCCGGGATGGGATTTGTGGGGAAAATGCTGGCGGTTGCTCTCCTTTGCGCACCCAAATCTGCTTCATACCCGGAACTGCTTTCTTGTTGAATGGTGTCTTTCTATTTGCTATAGCAGTTGTCTTGAATCGTTGTGCTTGCTTGTTAGATTGAACTACTGTGGATGCTTTACTCTTCGAAGAAGAAGGAAGATTTGCTTGCCTTTGCGACTATCCTTCCCTGATTGAGTCCTTCTGGATCATAGAGCTTTTGACACATGTAACATCTTGCTTGTGAAGATTAGTCTTAAGCGAGTGTGTGGTGCCATGATCTATGAGCATGCAGTTCTCTAATTCTACTGTAATACATTGTTCCTATACCCAAACTTGAAGAATTTGACTTCTTAGGTTCAAGTTGACTGCATTGTCATAAATCCAATCTTGTCCTGAGACAAGTGGTTCTGTAAGGTTCTCATCTTGACACACTAGCACTTTGACTGTCATTGGAATATCTTGAAGGTAGATGGGAAGTTCCACCTCGCCCAAACAAGGGGTTTCCACACCTCCCAATCCTATGAGATAAGCTTCTATGGGATTGATGTTCAACTGCAAGCCTTGGCAGTAGGAAAGTCTAACTGCACTACTTGCTGCACCTGAGTCAATCAATGCTTTCACAGTCCTTGCACCCTTTCCTTGTCCTATCTCTATGGTCACAAAGGGATGTCGGTCAATGACTTGAGACGTAGCAATGCCTGATTTTTGGCACATATCCATGTGATATTTTGGGGCTTTTGAGTTGACATCTAGGCCTCTACCTGTGCTTCTTCTCTCACCCTTAACTCTTCTTTTTGCTTCTTAGCAATGTTGAGTCTCATTAGCATGTCCTCTGTAAGAGGTTCTTGATATAACTTGACTCTACATCCACTAATATAGTTGGGCAAGATATCACCTTCTAAAGTGGCCAATTGAACTACACCACTAGTGGAAATTCTATTAATGATCATGGGTCCATGTCCTCTTTTTTCCAACTTACGGGCATGTTGCTTTAGCGTATAAACCAGCACTAGGTCTCCCTCTTTCAATCCTTTATCTTTGATGTGTGCATCAAAGTATGCCTTTTCTCTTCTCTTTGCAGCATAAATGCCTGCTGCCGCGCATAGCCTCGTCTCACCGAAGCGTTCTAGATCAAAGATCCTAGAGGACAATTCATGTCCATTCCACTCATATTCTTGTGCTACTTTTAAAGCAGGGATTAAGAAATCCAATGGTAGCACAACATTCTGTCCAAAGACCATCTGAAATGGGGTGGTGTTCAGTACCATTTTGTAGGCAACTCGATAAGCCCAAACAGCATGATGAAGTTGTTTGTCCCAATCAGAGCGTTTATTATTTACAAGTTTTGTCAACACGTTACATAGGATCTTATTCGTGCTTTCGGCTTGTCCGTTAGCTTGTGGGTGATAGGGGGCAGACTTCTTATGTATCACCAAGAATTCTTGGAGAAGATTTTCAATGACTTCATTCAAGAAGTATGTGCCTCTATCGCTCACTAACTCTATTGGTAGTCCATACCTCGTGAACACATTCTCGAATAAGAACTTAGCCATAGTCTGAGCATCATTCTTTGTTGTGGCTCTCACTTCTACCCACTTGGTAAGGTAATATGTGGCTACAATAATATAGTCTGCATGGGAGTTTCTAGCTGGGGGGTTAATAGGACCTATGAAGTATATGCCCCACTTTGAAAATGCATGCCCTCCCATCATTGGCCTCAAAGGCATCTCGTCTTTTCTAACTGGATATTGTGCCCCTTGGCATGTGTCACATTTCTTCACATAAGTATGAGCATCCATATGAAGAGTGGGCCACCAAAGTCCTGAGAAAAGAATGGTCTTGATTACTCGGTTAGGACCAAAATGTCCACCTGCAACACTACTGTGTGTAGTCTCTAAGACCTTTAAAATAGTCTGATTCATGAACGCATAGTCTTAAGTAACCATCTTTGCCTCATCGGTATAGGTTGTCTCCTACTAAGGCATAACCTTGAGCCTCTTGCTCCATGCTTTGTCTTCTTGCTAGACTAGCCTCTTTGGGTAATCTTCCTAACCTCATAAACTTTACCAATGGAGTGCTCCAATCTGGAATTAATGACACTTGATAAAGGGTGGCATGCTCCACTGGGGGTTTTTCCTGGCACACTGGACAATTCTTAATCCACTTATGAATTTCTTTGTCCATGCTAGGCCAATACACTCCTAAATGTTTTAGATTCTGCAATGTGCGTTGTTTAGAATAATGATTTCCTAGCAATCCTTCATGAGCTTGTTTCAACCAACTACTATGTTCATCATCCTCAACACAACAAGCCAATACACCCTCAGTATCTTGTTTGTACATGCTTCCTACCAATATGTGATATTTTTGTGATTTTACAATTTCATCTTGTGATGTTTTAACATTCTTATTTGCGGGTCCGAAAGTTAGGACTAGTACCAGCTTATTTGCCCATTTAGGAACAACTTCTAAATTGAAAAGATAAGCATCGGGTAATTCATCAGACACTCCTTGTGCTGACTCTCCTGAAGTGATGCGAGAAAGGTGATCTGCCCGAAGGTGGGTTCTACCTTTCCTGACAACAACTTCAAAGTCATATTCCATTAGTAAGAGGAACCATCTCACTAAGCGTCCAGTATTGCAAGGTTTATTGACCAAATATAACAAACCTTGATGATCAGTGAAAAACTTGAACTTGTTGGCCAATAAATAGTGTCTAAACTTCTTCATAGCATATACCATGCCTAAGCCCTCTCGCTCAGTTGTGGTATAGTTTCGTTCAGCTGCGGTGAGGTGTCTACTAGCATATGCTATGGGCAAATCTAAGTTCCTTCACTTGTGGGTTGTGCAAGCACACATCCTATGGCGTGATTGGATGCAGTTCATTGAAAGAAGTCTCGCATTCGTCGTTCCACTCAAAATTAGACAACAAGGCATAAAGGGGTCTAGCTATGATCGCGTACATGTGGATAAACCTACGGTAATATCCACAATGGCCCATAAAGGCTTGTACCTCTTTAACAATCCTTGGCCTTGACAGCTCCGCTATGGCTCGTACTTTATCTTCATCTATTGAGATTCCATTCTTAGAAACAATATGACCTAAGATTTTACCTTGACGCACCATGAAAACACACTTTTCTGGGTTCAGACACACTCGATATTCTCTACACTTGTTAAAGATTTGTCTGAGCTCAGGGATGTGAAATCTTCTTTCTAGGGAATGAGCACATAAATCATCCACATACACTTCTAAGCTCTTTCGCAAGAACTCTTTGAAGACATGACACATGAGCCTCTGGAATGTTGCAGGTGCATTGGTGAGCCCAAATGGCATCACACGAAATGCAAAGTTTCCCCACTCTGTGGCAAAAGCTGTTTTGTGTTGATCTTCTGGGGCAATGGCTACTTGATTGTAACCTGAAAATCCATCAAGGAAGCTATAAACTTCCTTGCCTACAACATGCTCCAAAAGGTGTTCCGTGATTGGAAGCGGATAGCTATCTCTGATTGTAGCGGCATTAACTTTTTTAAGGTTAATACACACTCGTAACTTTCCATTCTTCTTGGGCACCACTACAATGGGGGACACCCATTCAGTATGCTCAATCTCATAGATGAATCCAGCTTCAATCAACCTATCAATTTCTTCTTTTATTTTGGCTGCATATGTATCAATATATGTGTAGGGCTTCTGTTTGGTGGGCTTGGCATCAGCAGTCATGGGGATAGTATGAGAGCAAATTCTTGGATCTACCCCTTTCAAGTCTCTATAGTGCCACGCAAACACATCCCTATATTCCCTTAATAGAGCTCCAAGCTCCATTTCTTCTCTTGCACTTAGGTCATCTCCTATATATGTGCATCTCTCTTCGTTTTCTTCAATGGTCACTACAATTTTCTTGGTCTTTTCTTTATTATCATATGATTCTCCTATGATGGCCTCTCTCTTAGGCATTCATACCAAAATTTTGTGGTCATCAACTTCATATTTCTTGAAGTTTTTAGGTACTTCAAACAATGATTCCTCCTCTTCTTGTTTCACCGCTTTTCTTTTCTTTTTCTTTTGATTGCTCTCACTTCCATCCTTTCAATTTACCGTTTTAATACTTGTGAGAGGTTCTTCTTCTTTCTGGGTGAACACTCCTACATCTTCTAAATAGTGCTTCTCTGAGTTAAAGCAACTATCCATCACTATGGACTCTAGATCATCGTCATTCTCCTCTTCTTCTATGATATCACTAGGGTCACATTCTTCTAGCAAGGGCTGACACATGAATACTGAAATATCATAACCCTCCTCATCACAATGAGGTGTCCATTGTTCTTCATTAACAACAATGTCCATGGTGGCTAATATTTCTGGCCAGCCATGAGGCTCAAATTCCTCATCTGGAAAGATCATCGGTGTGTAGGCTGGGTCTCTAACTGGTCTATCTTCTGGTGAAGTTCCTTCTTCCCTTGCCTTTAAACGTTTTTCCTCTTCCTCTGCGACCTTGCACATCCATAGATGAGTATCTTCATGCAGCAATGATGGATCAGGTGAACTTTCAGAATGCACAGAGATGGAATCTTCTTTTGCTTTGTGGATAGGATTCCACTGTAGGGGTGGTACATCTCTGAAGGAATAATCCTTCAAATTGACCTTGGTGGTGACCCCTAAGTGTTGTAAGTACAAGGAGTTGGTTCCCCAATCCTGTACTATTTGCAATTGTCGTAGAAAGGGTCTTCGTAGGATCATCTCATAGACATTATTTTTCTCAAAGTCACATATAGCAAATGTATGTTCAAATTCTACACCACAGGTGGTTAGAGTTATCCCTTCGAGCAATCCTAGAGGTCTTTCCAAATGACCGTCAGCCATTTGAAGCTTCATTCTAGTTGGTCTTAATGTGGGTTTGCCCCATTGCTTCCACAAAGAGGTGGTCGCAATAGCAACACCAGCACCTGAATCTATGATTGCTTTGGTTGTGTAACCTTGGTAGGTGATTGGAAGATAAGTGTTACCTTCTTCACCCTCACACATGTCCCCTATTTTATCTAGAGGTATCTCTGGTACTTTCTGCTTATAGCCTGCTTTTGGCATATTGGAATCAAGTTCTAGGACTTGATTCTTCACATGATTCCATAGCTCAGGTTTTGCTTTGAGCAGCTCTTCTACGGTGAGATGACATTGAACCTTAGTGTTCTTCACGACATCAGTGTTCCTTGGGACCACTGAGTCTTCATGTCTGACCAGTATTGTGGGAGCTCTGATCTGAAGAGATTCAGATTCCCATGGGCCTGGAAATTGAGGCAGTTCTTCTAAGGTATTAGATTCAAAATCCAATCTTTTGTCTTCTTGTTGTTCTACTTCATCTTCGTAAATAGATGGAATGTCTTGGGGAAATTGATCATGAAGGTCATCAATCTCACGAATAGGAGGGAAATTACCCTTCTCCTTGGCCCATTTCTCCTCTTGTATTTCCCGCAAGAACTCTTGAGAGTGCTCTTGAATTGAAGGAGGTATTCCAGCATCCGTGGAATTAGGAACATAAGCTCCCATTGGTGGTGAGTTTCTTCTCTCAATAACTGGTTGAGCCTGTGGAGGTAAAGAAATTTGTGGTTTGTTTACCAATTGCTCTAATCTTTCTAGTAAGCCCTGGAAATGCAAATCCGGTTTCATAGAGTTTGTTTGATTGAACTTTTGACTAGTCTCGAGTATAGCTTGAGCTTGTTCTACCATTTTCATGCACATTTTCATCCGTTCAATCTCTAAGTCCGCTCTAGGGTAACTCTTGTCTAGGTTTGCAGCTGTAGGCCCTTCTTGAAGTCGAGCCTAGTAGGCCTTGAACATCATGTCCAAGCCTTCTGGGGTTGGATCTGCAAGAACAGACCCTGGTTGCGGCCTATTTACAATGGGTGGTGGGGTGGGATGAGGTGGAGTGGATGGAGTGTCGGCATGAGAGGGGTTTTGAGATGCGATGTCTTCTATTTTTGTTTTTGCGTCTTTCAAGCTTTCTTCTAATTTTGATAACTTTTTATTCCACTTGCGATTGGCCTTCTCTCTGATATCTTTCCATGTTCTTGTTTTCCTCCTACTAGGTTCTCTTGATTCACTCGACTCCGATTGTTCTACTGGTTTATCCTGTTTTAAGGCTTGTGCTCTAGTGACAGCTTGTATAGGAACCACATTACTACTACTTGAACTTGAATCCACCACCAAGCCTACCACATTAATGGGTGTAATCTTGGGCGCACTAGAGGGGTTTCTTGGAAAATCTCTGGGGAGATGGTCTTTGCCACAATCAAGACAAAAAGCTTGTATTGTGATAGCTTGTCCTTGACTTGGAGATGGTGGGTGGGGACAATCACGAAGGAAATGGTCGCCATGACATCTGAAACATGGTCCTCTAGGGGCTTGTGGTCTTACTTATCTCAATTGGGGCCTAGGGTTAGCATTTGTGTACATGACATTGGAGTATTCAAGCTCCCAATTTCGTTCCATAGGTGGTGCCTCATATTGATACGGATAAATCTCACTATGTTCAGGTGACTCTGTGTAATAAGCATGTGGACTACCTTCATGGGAGTAATCTGAACTATGAGCATGAGAGTTATTCTCTGAGATCAGTGGGGTCACTGGCACCAATGCTCTATTAAGGTTCTCTTCTGCCACTGCATACTTAACTGGAATTGTATTGGTAGGAGCTGGTGGTTGGTTTCCCAAGACTGGTTGTGGCCTATATGGTGCCTGATATTGCTGCTGTGGTCTATAATATGGCTGTTGGTATTGGTTCTGATACCTACCTTGTGCGTAAGGTTGCTGATAATTCTGTCTAACAACCTGCCTATTGTAGGGACAATCTTGAGCCGTATGGTTTGTGTACTTCCTTTCAATAGTGCAGTATGGGGTATTCCTTTCTCTCATGTTCTGGTTGTGCAGTGGGCATACATTAGCCATGTGGTCGCCTCCGCAAGTATAACACCGATTCAATGGGATGACTCTCTGTGTTTGTCTATTTTGGACTCCTAGCTTCTTGGCAACTTGCTCTGCTATCTCATCTATTTCCGTGGAGGTTTTCGAAGCATGACTAGTAGAACTATTAGAATCCTTATAGAGTTTGGACAATCCTAACTCCTCACCCAAGTTATCTTCTATGTCAATGCACGTCCGCACACACTCTTCTATGGATCTAGGCTCTTTCAAGTACACATATGATCTTAACTTTGTGCTCAGTAAGCCATCTAAGAACAAAGCCACTTGTTTGGCTGGTGTGGGTAACTCTCGAGTAGGGCATCTTTCTAGGTATTGTCTGAACCTTCTACCTGCTAGTCGCATTGTTTCTTGGGGTGTGTGCTTGAAAATGTGGATCAAAGATGAGGTGTTATGTCTGATACCACTCTTGGAAAATTCTACAATGAATTCGTCTAGCAACTGACCTATATCGAGATAGTTGCGACTACTCAATGGTTGAAACCAAGCTAAGGCAGTGTGCCCTTAAGAGTCAAACCAAATGCCTCGTATTGGGTGAACAAGTCCTCAACCTGTTCAGCTCTTAACACTTGTTTGAACTCGGCCACGTGATCATAAGGATCTCTTGACCCGTCAAAATAATTCTTCATTGCCTTGATCACTTGAGTGGGTCTAAGGGTTCTTGGGTGCTCTCGGGGTCTAGGCAATGGAAAATCATGTTCATCTCTTTGTTGCCTATGTGCTTGATGTCTCTCTATTTCAGGTCTTTCATTTTCAAATCCTGACCTATTCCTGCCCATGGTGTGTGGAAAACTTACCTCAGGTCTCTCTCTAGTTCTTTCTCTCTGGGCTTCATGAGCGTGGGATGATCCTACTCCTTGGAGGCCATGGGAAACATTCGATCTTGGTGGAGGAAAAATCAATTCACTCTTCCAAGTATATGCATGTCTATCATGTTCTGTTACCACGAAAATTTTCTCTGATGTGTTATCCAGGTAGATAACTTTTCGTGGTATCTCTGGATCCTTGAACTCGTAGATGATGACTATGCCCAATTGGCTAGGTTGCTCTGGCTTGAATCTCCAAAAGGCTTCCTCTATTTCTCTATTCAAGAATAGTTCTATGCTTTTGTTGTCTTGAGGGATCCAGTCTGGAGTGATCACTCTCGTCAAAACTGAATTACCTCTAGGAGTCTGGGGTCCTTGTCCTACATTTCCTTCTTCTAGGTCTCCTATCTCATTCTCATGAATGATATTTCAAAACTCATCAGTCCTATCTGGTAGGTTGGTGACCACATACATGGTTCCTTCCTTATCAATGTATGAACCCTCTTCGAACTTGACCACCGGATGTTCAAGTCCAAAGGATTGATCTGGATTTTTGAGTTGGACCATTGATCGCCTCAGGCCATCCTCATAGATGCGAGCACCTAATCGATTGTTCCGAATATATTCCAATTGTGTCTTATAGGGACCTTTTGGTGTTTGTAGATGGCCAGTCCTTGAGCCACCTGCAGGTTTCCCCATGCTAAAAGACATTTCTGAGTCACTTGTGTCTGAACTTAGTCTGTAAGGATGACTTAGTTGTTGTGCCCAAGACTTAGCTGTATGGCTGACACTAGCCTCTAAAGATCTAATGCTTTGTTTATCCTTGCCTATGTGTCTACCAGATCTCAGGTTCATAAGCTTTGGTTAAGAGTCCAAAAATTTCCCTTGGTATGGTTCAAAATCCTTTGGAGCCCCCTTGGTTTCCTAGTCCCACTTGAGGGTCAACTTCTGATTATTCTATCTGAAAATCAACGAGCTATAGAGCTCAAAAAATGGACTTTGGATGAAAAAGTTATGTCAAATCAGGCTCCTGGGGGTCAAAACACGCAAACAGGACCTTTTGGACAAAATCGCGATTTTGTGAAATCAAGAGAATCACGATTTTGTGAACCTGAAGAGAATCACGATTTTGTGAACCTCAAGAGAATCGCGATGCTGAGCAGAGAATCGTGTTTTTGAGAATCACGATTCTGAACAGAGAATCGTGTTTCACAGAATCGTGTTTTCACAGAATCGTGTTTTCACAGAATCGTGTTTTCACAAAATCGTGTTTTAGAGAATCGTGTTTTAGAGAATCGCAATTTTGAGCAGAGAATCATGTTTTTTGAGAATCGCGATTTTGAGCAAAGAATCGTGTTTTTTGAAAAGCGCGATTGCCAACAGAGAATCGTATTTTTACAGAATCGTGTTTTCACAAAATCGTGTTTTGGCTGAAAATCGTGATTTGTGAGAATCGCGATTTTGAGCAGAGAATTGTGTTTTTTGAAAATCGTGTTTTAGAGAATCGTGTCTTAGAGAATCGTGTCTCAGAGAATCGTGTTCTAGAGAATCGCAATTTTTGAGCACAACCACAGAATCGTGTTTTCTCAGAATCGTGTTTTTGGCTGAAAATCGTGATTTGTGAGAATCGCGATTTTGAGCACAACCACAGAATCGCGATTCTGAGAATGACCACAGAATCGTGTTCTTTTCAAAAGGCTTTTAGGTGGGAAACAGAGAATCGTGATTTTTCAAAAAAATTTGAATTTTCACAGAATCGCGATTTTCATCACAGAATCGCGTTTTTTGGCGAGAACTTCGAATTTTTGAGCGTCGAGCAATGGCGAGCTCCGTATGTGCAGAAAACCATGAAAAAACACAGCACTTGCTCTCCCTTGCACCTCCTAACTCCTTCTCACACAAGAATGCATGAAAAATGGTATGGAAATGGTGAAAATGCACTAAAAAACAAGAAATTTCTATGAAGAAGAAGATGGGAGAAGGTGGAGATGATGATGATGATGAAGATGAAGAAGAAAAAACAGAAAATGAACAAAAATGATAGTTTTTTTTACCTTCCAACGTCGCAAATCTACGATCTTACCATCACAACGCTCATCCTTGAAGCTCTCTCCCCGGCAACGGCGCCAAAATTTGGTGTAGCTCAAGCGTAAGAACCACCTCCTTTACTTGTCAATCCGCGGAGACGTGAGGACCGGTATGAAGACCACGAGCAAGTGAAGGCACAAGTGCGTGAGTGAAAGCACACAAACATGCACACACATACACACACACGTGCACAAAGTAAGATCAAAGAGAGGAACAATGGAAAGTTTCGATTGCAAAAGAGTTCTCTTACAAAAGCTCTACTCTCTAACAAGCTAACCTCAAAAATGAGCTCTCTAGCTCTTTTTATAGTTTTTTTACTAGTTCTGGCACTGTCCAGACCTAGTGTCTAGCCTAGTTAAAAATTAGGTTCCAGGGCTTATTTGAGGGCTCAAACGGAGTCTAAAAATTATGAAAATTGGTAGGATGATAGTTCTAATACTCCTCAAGCTCAAGGACTCTTTGGCTTGGACAAAATGGAGTTACAAGAATAGAAAATGGTATTTACAATGGTTTTTAGTGATGAAAATCACTATTTTTGTAGGGAATTCTTGTGAAAATTTGACATATACTTCTTGGAGCTCCCTACTTGCTCCCTTTCCTTGTGTGTCCACCTTTTTGATATGCTTCCATGCTTTGTCCTTGACTTTGAGCTTCAACACCCCCAGCCACAGAAACGCGAGATTTAGCCCCTACAAAAAAATTGCAGGGCTGAATCCCGCATTTCTATGGCTGGGGGTTTTTTGGCATGAAAATGACATGTGGGACATCAATTGGTACAAAAGGAACATATCTAGTCACAATATAATAGGCAAGTGCATGCATGTTCAACTAAATCCATATATAACTAACTGAAAGAAAATTTAGTTGCATACAATTATGCTGGTAGTCAAAGAGAGAGAGAGCGAGAGAGAGGAAAAAAAAGACAAAGAATATAGGTTAAAACAAAGTTTTCTATTATCCATTGTATTACATCGCAAAGTAGGCATATCAAAGGGTACAATATACACATCATGGGTTATTTCCTCTAATTCTTCTTGCTAGCTGAATGTCCTTCGGTTGTATGGTTACTCTCTTGGCATGGATAGCACAAAGGTTAGAGTTCTCAAGCATGGAGATGAGGTAGGCCTCATCTGCCTCTTGAAGTGCTTCAAGTGCTATCCCTTGTATTCGTAGGCTTGCACAATATCTTTGTAGTTCCTCTTTCACTACCCTTGCAAAAGCTCTTCGTGGTATGAGTAGTTCAACGGACTTTTGGTAGTGTCGTATCTCTACAAAAGCCCTGTAGTGCCTCCTTCGTCTTTGTGGAGCTCTTGTGTTGGGAGGTATGTTTGGCTGGCGTTGAGGTCCACGTCGTGGTTGATAGTTTTTTTTTCTCTAATGTACACGATGTGAGGGCCCAGCTTCATCTTGCACATTTTGTTGTTGATGTGGTTGTTGACTTTGCTCTCTGTTGTATATTATTGAACAATGCATTGCTAAAGTGTCATATTATTAATATATTAATATGTTTTTGATATTTCTGATATAGCAGCTGAAGGTTCGTGAGGAGCGTGCAAGGCGTGAAAGGGCGGACATCAATAATCCGAATAATTATTATTTATTTTGTAAATAAACCTGCATAGAAGGTTCTATTGTTAGAAAAGTAATGGTTAGAATAAGGGTCGTTGTAGACCGCAGTTTCTATTATTCAAAGTAATGGCTTTCTGTAAAAGCTACCAACTTTTAGTTTCACGCCTGCTTTTCGAAGCCGCCCTCATGTAACCACTATTTTTGACGTAATCAAAAGTCCTATAAATACATGCACTCTGTGGACTGTCGAAACAGAGTGCGTGGGGGGAGATTGCACCCAATATTGCGTCTCGTCTCTTGTTGCATCTATTCTCTGTGTGTTTTCTGTGTCCGTAATCTCTGTATGCGCGTGAGTAAGATCCTGACAATAGTGGTATCAGAGCTCTGCACGCGTCAATACAGAGGGTTCTGTTCTCTGTTCGCGATTCCGATTCCGCAATAACTTAGGCAATACATTGGCAACATTGGCACCCAAGGCTCCCTTGGCGACCGTTGGCAGCCGTTGGCTACGCGCGAGACAATTTTAATTTTTGAGTGGTAATAGAGAGGTTTAGAGTCCCTAAGGTAGGAGGATTTGAACCCACAACCTCCTACTTTCAAGGGAAGTACTTTGATCACTCCACCATCTCTTGGAGTTGTACTCAAGTCTCTCCTTCTCTCTCTTTGGTACTTGTGCAAGGCGTTCGCGTCGAATTCAAATTTGGACCCAACAAAGAATCAAGTGTAACTTTCAATCCGTATGTCGGATTGAGGCGTATAATATACCGTTGGAAAGCTCTCGGAACGAACTTTCCATTGAGCTAGTTTTCAAGTGTGAATTCCTTCAAAATCGTTGGGTGGCAATTAAATTAGTGTTCAAAATATTTAGGTTGAAAGAAAGGATCCAAGAGCACCATGGCGGATTACAGTAATTCACCTTTATCTGGAGTTTCATTCGAACAAGAGTTAGAGATTATGAACCAAGAACTTCAAGCACTTCAACAAGCCATACACGGACGTTATGCTATGCTTCAATTCGACGGACGAAAAGATGGCCGCTTTGTCTTATCATGGCTATCCCTATTCAACGATTTCTTTTCCGCTGGGTTATATTCAGAAAATAAGAAAATTGAGTTTGCCACCAATTAGTTGGTAGGACGAGCGCAGTTATGGTGGAATGATCTTTCTCGTCATGCAGATTGTCCACGCACCTGGAAGGCTTTTCAACAAGAGTTTAAAGATTCATTCTTACCTTTACAGTTTACCTTACCTGTTTGATAATTGTGATGTATTTACATATTGAATTTAGTCTATAGGAGCATATTACCTTTAATTTTTGAGATTTTGTTTTACTGCTATGGAAAGATATCTCCGATCTCTTTATAGAGTGGCTATAACATATCTTTTGAGCTTCTCTTTCAAGATCAAAAGAATTTGGACTTTACCCATTCATCATCAAACAAAATTTTTTTTTAATCATCTTTTCGTAGCCTCGATTCCTGAAGGCATATTGTCACTGCTATTATGATAAAGGGGTGGATCATCTTCAGCACCTGCACACATCGGCAAATTACTTTGTAACCATCCAGATACGTTTCTTGTCAATTTATATGCATAGTTGTCTTCTTTTTGCATCCACTTACATTTTGGACATGCATGTTTTGCATCGTACATGGAATATACGCATCGTTTAAACATGGTTTGTCTTGTATGGTACATGAATTCTTATTGCAGGGACAGGTATGTATTTTATTGCAGGTTAGCGAGGAGAAAAAAAAAATACATATGTCAGGGTGTGTAATCCCCTTTTGGTCTCTTTATGTATCATGGAAATTGTTTGTCGGAAATTTTCCGGTTTTCAAAATCACGCCGTTATGCTGCCGAAATTTTTACAAAATTCATATGCACATGCATTCAAGTATAAATTCATGATTAGAACATTAATTATTATTTTATCATATCCAGATATTCATTTTTGTCATCACTTTTGGATTACATTTTGACTTAAATCCTGTATATCATACACACACACATTAATGTAACAGCTCCATGAACATTTCCATGCATGTATTTTTACATGGCACATGCCTATTTTCTTTATTCAGTGATGAAACATGTGACTGGCCATCCATGTTTATTATTTTATCACCTGAGGTCAGTTGTTTGTTCCACTGAGGGGCATGTTATACCTTATGGAATATGTTGAACAATGCATTGTTGGATTGTAACATGGCATATGTTAGCCAATGCATTGTTGGATTGAAATATGGAATAGCCAATGCCTTGTTGGATTATACAATCGAATATGTTAGCCAATGCATTGTTGAATTTCAATATGGAATAGCCAATGCGTTATTGGATTATAACATCGAATATGTTAGCCAATGCATTGTTGAAATTTAAATATAAAATAGCCAATGCATTGTTGGATTGTAACATGAAATATGTTGGCCAATGCATTGTTGGATTGTAACAGTAATATAGAATATGTTGAACACTGCATTATAATTATTAGAGTGTTAAATTATTTTATCAATTGAGGTCAGTTGCTTGTCAACTGAGAGGCATGTTGTATATTATTGAACAATGCATTGCTAAAGTGTTATATTATTAATATATTAATATGTTTTTGATATTTCTGATATAGCAGCTGAAGGTTCGTGAGGAGCGTGCAAGGCGTGAAAGGGCGGACATCAATAATCCGAATAATTATTATTTATTTTGTAAATAAACCTGCATAGAAGGTTCTATTGTTAGAAAAGTAATGGTTAGAATAAGGGTCGTTGTAGACCGTAGTTTCTATTATTCAAAGTAATGGCTTTCTGTAAAAGTTACCAACTTTTAGTTTCACGCCTGCTTTTCGAAGCCGCCCTCATGTAACCACTATTTTCGACGTAATCAAAAGTCCTATAAATACATGCACTCTGTGGACTGTCGAAACAGAGTGCGTGGGGGGAGATTGCACCCAATATTGCGTCTCCTCTCTTGTTGCGTCTATTCTCTGTGTGTTTTCTGTGTCCGTAATCTCTATATGCGCGTGAGTAAGATCTTGACAACACTCTCTCTCCTCCTCTGTTGGTATTTGGCCTTGTCCTTGTGGAAGTGTCTTACCTCCATGTGTCACCCTATGGCTCGTTGAAATTTACGTATCATTCCATGTCGGTTGATTGCTGCTTTCTTCATTCGGGGATGACTCCTCTTCGCTCTCTGGTACATCCCTTCTGATCAACTTTTGTTTGGGTCTTGCCTTGATGGGTGTCCTTCTTGGCGGCTCATCATCTGAAATGGACTCTGATTGCCTTGGAGTGAAATACTCCTGTCTATTGGACACTTCATTTTCTCACGCTTGACTGCTCTCAGGTGGTGTGCCATCATGTGACACAGGCACAGATGTGCTCTGGGAACTAGTTCGGGGTCTTTGGGGGGGCTGCAACCATGGTGGGCGTTGTGTCCCTAGATGAGGGCTAGGAAAGAAGACGCGATCTTTCCTTGCAGTTTGCTTGGTGCGTGCCATTCTCTTGAGTTGCAAAAAATGTGAAATGAAGTGAGTTCTCTCTATTTATAGAGTTTTTTTAACAACTGTTTGTTCACACTAGAATGGAAAAAACCTGTTTAAAACCATACAGAATATTATATATGAGATAATAACACATTGAAACCAAGATTATAATAATCATAGGCTTTACCACATAATGGGAAATAACGAATTCACGTTACTTCCAAGCTGAGCCTTCTCATTGTCTCCTAGCATGCCACTGTGCATGATGAAGAGGACCTAATGATGACTTCCATTTCTCACTGGCAATGTTGTGTTGCATCGTTCTTGCAAGTTTTACCAATTTTGAATCCCTAAGTCGTTCCACAAAAAACTTTCTAGAGAATGTAGTGTGGTAAAACCAATTAAACATCTCCCCATGTAGTTTGATTGCATTGGACCACCACCATGTCGAGTGTTTTTGAAGTAGACAACCCTCACTTTGTAGTGTGACTTTTCCATTCCTTGGGTACTGAAAATCTCTAATGACCCATATCGATGCATGAAATAAGCTCCATGTGCAAACAAAATATGCTAAAAATTGTTAAGTACATTGGAAAAAGGTAAGTGCAATGAACACTTGTAGAAGAATATTACACTTACAATGTAGTGTGTTATATTGCTCTCTCCCCAAGATTGAATGAAACACTTGGTGAACTCCACTAATGTTTCTTGAAACATTTGACGTTGAATAGCACTAGACCTATTCAGACCCATTAAGCCTACCAACTTATCAAAGCTCGACCAAACTTTCTTTCTCTTATTACAAAGATCAACTTGAGAGTCATTGTCTGTTGTGATCATGCATAGGTCTTTCCATAGCTCATAATGTTCATTATTTTGAGTGCTAGTACCTCTTCTAAAAAAATGTCTTGAGATAGACAACCATGCGTGATGCTGCTAGTGAGAGCAGTGCACCACAGCGTACTGTTAACTTCAATTCTCGGACGACGCAAAGATTTGAACCTTCGCTATTAATTTGACAATGAAGATGGTCTAACAAAGTATGGTGCGGAGATAATCGATGTCCTCGTCTCAGAGAAAGAGAATAGCAGATCTAAAGATGAACAAAAACTAACCTATGAAGAAATAGACAGAGTGAAGAACGTAGGCGAAGAGAGCGATGGTGTCTGTCATCTGTTTCTTTAAAGCAAAAAATGTTCAAACAGGTCAAGGACGGACTGTTCTGCGATAGAGGGCGTTGTTGCAACCGTGACAGACAGAGAAATCCGCGGTAGCCATGCGCACGAATGTTTCTGAGCGGTAGCTAGAGAGTGAAAGTCTGACGGAGCATTAGCATTGAAAAAACTTGTCGACTGGTCATCGCTGTTGACGGGCACTGTTCTGCGATAGAGGGCGTTGTTGCAGCCGCGACAGACAGAGAACTCCACGCGATAGAGGGAAGTGCTGCAGCCGCGACAGACAGACAAATCCACTCTGCGATAGACAGAGAAGTTTGATCCGCGATAGACAGAGAAACCTCGAAGTTCAGGCTGTGTGATAGATAGAGAAGTTTGATCCACGATAGACAGAGAAACCTCGAAGTTTGATCCGCGATAGACAAAAGCCTGCGCGATAGACAGAGCAGTTTGATCCGCGATAGACAAAGATTTCACCGTGACGCGATAGACAACTGGGTTTTGCACGACAGATGGACCTTTTCCGTGATGCACAATGGTTTGCGATAATGACCTCGTGACCTCCCCGGTGCCTGCCGGCGCCGCTCCTTCGTGTTCTGCCGGGCGTCAGGCGATACCTGCGCGATCGACTGATCGTCTGAATCCGGGAGAGCGCGGCTGTATTGACACGTGGCTTGGCGTGGATCATCGCACTTCAGTAGTATTTAAATGAGTACAAACACTTCGGCGATACTTACGGGCGGTAGCGGAATTTTCGGGCGATACCTGCGGCTCTCCTCGGCGATACTTGCGGAACGATCGCTTGCCCGCCCGCCTTCTTTCGACGATCTCTGGGGACCTTCGGCTCAGCGACACGTGGCGGATTAGGCGCGGGGCTCGAGGGATCCGCCTCCTTCTTGGGTTTTTAAGTTAATTTAAAAAGGGCAAGCCCCGTTTAAGTGCGACAGAAAAAAGAAAAAGAAAAAAGAGAAAAAAAAAAAGAGAGAAGAAAAAGAAAAAAAAAAAAGAAGAAAAAGAAAAAGGAGAAAAAAAAAGGAGAAGAAGAAAAAAAAAAAGAAAGAAAAAAAAAAAAAGAGAAAGAAAAAGAGTAAAGAAAAAGAGGAAAGATTCGAATTGCGGGTTTTTTGGCCTTTGTCTTCTCCTGTCAAAGGAGTGTTAGGCATCGTTGTGATTTGATCTGTTTTCCCTCCTTGTTGAAGGGTTTTGCCTCTGGATTTTGAATTGTGAAAGTGGTGCAAGTTCCTTATGGCCATGGATGGGGCGTCATCCTCTCTCGTGAAAAGTAATCGGGCCCCTCCCCCTGGGGAGTCAGACATCCTGGCCGCTCTGCTGGAGGGAGGGTCATGTGCTGCCCCTGGGGCATCCGAAAGTGTTGAATCCCCCATCGTGTCCCTCAGTAGACCCGCAGTTCTGTCTGCTCAGGAGGAGCTCAAGAAAGTTTGCCTCGTCGGCCAAGTGTTTGGCCCTAGGCCCCCGCTCGAAATCGTGCGACAATGGCTTCGAAAAGAGTGGTTCCCTCGAGGACTAATTGTCAGCAAATGTCAGTTCTTACCAGCAAACCACATGCTACTAGTCTTTGAAAATGAAGAGATGGCATTCCAAGCCCTAAGCGTCGGCACCTGGCAGCTTGGTCGGACGACCCTGTGCTTATTCAGATGGTCCCCGGACTTTACCCCCGACAAATCGAAATCACTTCGGTACCCTCTTTGGGTTGAGCTCCCTAACCTCCCATACTTCTTGTACAAATTCGTGTGGGACATAGTCTCCCCTATCGGCAAGCCGTTGGCTTCACGAGAAGACATTGGTGGTCTCATCTACGAGGGTGCAAGACACTCGTTCAATGCTAGATGGCACCCACAAATATGCGTCGAGGCCGACCTCAGTTCGCCGCTTCCATCAACGATCAAAGTGGACATGGGCGAAGGGGATGTTTGGGAGCAGGATATCACCTACAAAAACCTCCCCAACGCGTGCTTTCGTTGTGGCCAGCAAGGTCACAGGATTAAAGACTGCCCTCTCAGGCAAAAAAACAAGCGATTTCAAGAAGCCTCCAAAACGGCTCAAGACAACCTTGACGATTTGACCCACTTGACCAAGGAAGGGGAAGGCAAGGGCCGCCTCAATCCACAAGCTGATGCCGATGGCTTTACTGAAGTTAGAAGAAGAAGGAAAAGAAGTCCGAGGACCAACAGTGAGAGGAACAACCTGCCAATTACCCCACACAGCAATTTGTATTGCAATCTTGGAAAGGAGATCAACGAGCTCGACTACCCAGGTGGGAAGCCACCTGAGGTAGACAACTATGACGAAGCCCTAGAGATCCCTGACAACAAAGAAACCCCCCAGGAGGGCTACACTACAAGCAAAGAAGATGGTTTCACTACTAATAATGAAGACAACATGGATAGTGAAAGTTCCATCATTGGATCGACGATCCCGGAAACGATGCCGAGCACGGGACCCAATTCTCCCCAGCGGGGGGCATCCCGCAAAGGGAAACAGCCTCTGGAGTTACCCTGGAAAAGCCCCCATAAGAACCGATTTCTAAGTCGGGATCCAGATCCCAGCGAAAAAGAAAGATGAAGCCAAGAGAAGAAAGGACAAGGCTCCCTCCCGCAAAGAGGGATCAATACAAAAATGATTGTCATCTCGCTAAATACTAGGGGGCTAACCGACCCCTCAAGAGCGGCCATCATTGGTCAATGGCTCCGCGACATTAGCTTAAAACCAGACATTATATGCATTCAAGAGATTAAAATTGACAGAGAAGACCTTCTGAAACGGCTCAGACAGGTTTCCTCGGCCCATGTGTGGATCCCAACAAAGCACCAGCGGGGTTCCGGTGGAACGGCTATCGGCGTTAAACAACCCTGGCTTGAAAAGCTTGAGAACTCCATTGAAGATGTAAATCACCGCTGGATTGCAGGTTTCTTTTGGTGCTCCCCTCTGTGTTACTATGGTTTCTTTGTACGCCCCTAACGGGGATTTGGAGAGGCTGAACACTTGGACTTCTCTTGGCTCGCTTCCCCACAACGTGCTTATATGTGGAGACTTCAACATGGTGGAGGACCCTATGGACAGAGGGATGGGCAAGGGTAGGGTCATCGACAGTCGGGAGAAAGAAACGTGGGACATGACCAAACTCCACTTGGATCTGGTCGAATTCAAAGACTCGAATGGCTTTTCCTGGTCGAATCTCCAAGCGGGTGAGGATCTGAGGAAAGCTAGACTTGATAGATGCTACATCTCTCAGAGCTTTACTCATCGGTGGGGCCACCCTTCCATCACGCAACGCACTGACCTCACCATCTCTGATCACTACCCGATCGTTATCACTTTTCAACCTTCCAACAGGACCCACAAGGCTCCGTGGTTCCATGCCAACGCTTCCACCTTCTCTCTCCCCTCTGTCCATCAAGAGATTGCTGATGTGTGGAAGGTGGCGTTCGCCTCTGGCTTGGCCCCAGCCAAGTGCTGGAGAAGTGCGGTCGACAAGTCCCGCAAGATCATGATCAGAACCAAGAAGATGCTCGAGACAGTGCGGCGGGCTCGTAGGGAAGCGCTTTACCACAGACTCTGGCGACTCGAGGAAGAAGTGAACAAAGGAAAACACCAAGCCCAGAAAGGTCTCCGAAAAATCAGAGCAGCGTTGAGATATGAGGAAGAAATACAAAGGAAAAACTTGCAAATCTTCTTCAAAGAGTGGTGGGCTGGAAAAGCCGACAAACCCACCAAAGAGATGTGCAGCATCCTTAAAAGGAAACACAATAGAGAGACGATCCCCCTACTGCTAGACCCACATGGCAATGTATGCAACTCGGAAGAAGATAATATTGGCATCATCGAAGGGCACTTCACGAGACTCCTGGGAACCTCGAACCCCCTCTCCCACCATAGAAGGGACTGCATGGCTGCCATCTCTAGGGTTTCCCCCCGGAGAATTCCACCCAACCTCCACTCCCTGCTTCATGCCCCGATCTCTGAATCTGAAATCATTGAGGTCATTGATGCCCTCCCTCTCGGTAAAAGCCCGGGACCCGACGGACTCACTAACGAGTTTTTTAAATCCTTCAAGCTGGTGGTTGCCACCCCTCTTCGGATGGTTTGGCAAGAAGCGCTAAAATTTGGTGCTCTTCCTTCCTGTATAAATAATGGAATTATCAAGCTGATTCACAAGAAGGGGGAAAAAAACAGAATCGAGAACTGGCGGCCAATTACGATGCTCCAAACAGGATACAAGATCGTCGCCAAAGTCATTGCCAACAGACTTGCGTGCCACCTGAGATCTTGGCTTAGTGAGGACCAAAAAGGTTTCATCAAAGGCAGGTCCATCCTGGAAACCATTGTGGATATTTGGGAAGGTACTCAATTTGCAAATGAGTCTAATCAAGATGTGGTCTTCCTCAAGATCGACTTTGACAAAGCCTACGATAGGCTAGAATGGGACTATATTCTGCAGTCGCTCCAAGACCTCGGATGTAGTCAGAAATTCACCAAGATGATCGCGACCCTTCTCGGCAACACAACGACCCAAATTAACGTTAACGGCAAACTTTCGAAGGCGATCCATCTTAAAAGATCTATTAGACAAGGGTGCCCTCTTGCCCCCCTTCTCTTTGCCATTGCCACTGAGGGGCTGAGCAGACTTGTGGCTCATCATGTGGAGGCTGGCAATATCAAAGGCCTCCAGCTACCTCACGACCACAGTCAAATCATCATGAGACTTTTTGCCGACGACATGAACGCGTTCGTTCACAATGATAATACCAGCCTGGAGACTTTCTGGAGGTGTCTTGATACCTTTTGTGAGGCCTCTGGATCCAAAATCAACCACAATAAGACCGCCTTTAGGACCATTGTGGGACATCAACCTGGCCTTTTCACTGATCACGGCTGTCAAATCATTCCGCAGGGCCAAATCTTTCGGCTGCTTGGAATCCCCTTGGGGTTTGGCGTCTCTATGGAGCAGCGATGGAACTGGGTGCTGGCCAAACTTGAAAACAAGCTCAATTACTGGAGAGGCATGCAAATCAATCTCGCTGGACGGGCGATGGTTATCAACACGTTCCTCCTCTCGTCTACCATCTATTTCCTTTCTTGCTGGAGACCGAATGAGCAAGGCCTGTCCAAACTGAATAGCATCTGCAGAAACTTTCTTTGGACGGGTGATCATAACAGAAGGGGGGTGCCTAAAATCAAATGGGCCATCTGCACCAGCCCTAGAGAGAGCGGGGGGCTTGGCATCCTGGACATTGGGTGTATGGCTAACAAACTGGCGGCCAAATGGATGATTAAAGCTTGGTGCAATAGGGAGACCTCGTGGGCCAAGCTGATCTTCAGAAACAAAAATGAGTTGACCCTCACGGGGTCCCCGAACTGGAAGAACCTTGACATCATGACCCTGCTATTCTCCCCGATTCCTGTCTTCCCGAAAGGCTCCAATCTCGTATGCTCTCTTTGGAAGGGTTGGAATAAAGTCAAAAGCCTCACAAGAATTAGTGAGGACTGGAAGTGGGCGGCCGGAATCAGACAAAACGACTCTATCTGGTTTCCGATACATGGCATCCGGAGTGTGGAGTCATGGAACATTCAAAATGCCGAAGAAGTTATGGAACAAAGGATTCAAAAAATGGAAACACCTCTGGAAACATGACACCAACAGTTGGATCAACTACGAGGATATCGACCCTCGCATAAACATCTCCTACGAAGAATGGAACACCTTGCAAAGCAGATGCCTCGCTTGGGATCGTCACAAAACTCGCCTCCTCATGGGACATGATGCTCCGAACGCGCAGTGGCCTCAAATGGCACAATGGAAATAGCCTACTCAAAATCCCGAACATCAAAGAAACGACTGACCTCCAGATCAGCCTCAACAAGAAGTGGTGCCTGTCTTGGACGCGGCTTCGGTGGGACATGAAATTCATGGGTATCTGGCACCCACTTATAGAGATTAAGAAGTCTGTCCTCTTATGGCAAATTCTTCATAGAGGAATTTGGACTAACCACAAGGCAAGCAAAATTTGTGGGATCCCTCCAGTGGTGCAAACGCTGCCACCGTGCAATTGAAGATGTCCCACACATCTTCCTTACTTGCCCCAACTCCTACAGAATCTGGCAGACGGTTGGACTGAAAATCAGAGTTCAGAAACAGCTTAGTTGGAAACAAGTCCTTTTGGGAGAAGCGATTGGCTGCTCTGCGGCTCTCTGGAACGCAATCAGAGGGGAAGTCCTGTGGAAAATTTGGCAGGAGCGGTGTGCTCTCAACTTCGGCGACCCCCCCTAGGGAGTGGTCGATTGAAAAATCTCTATTCCTCCTTGGCAAAAGGATTGTCAACAGTAAGAAATCCCCCCCCTTCAGGCACCATCAAGTCCTCCTTTTGATCAACAACAAGCTCAAACCCAAATGGATCCCGCATGAGGGCGACGAGAGAGTGATCAACCTTCTTTGTAATGCAACCTAGAAATCAACCTAGCTTCCCCTGCTTTGTGGGATTTGGGGGGTCCCGTGGGCACTAGTCCCCTTCTATTGTACCTTTGTTTCTTAATTTAATTCAAGTCCGGGAGAGTAGGCTATTGCCGAACTTCCTTTATATTAAAAAAAAAAATGTCTTGCTTTATTGCCTGTCATTGACACTTGTTGCAAGCTATCTTGAGACTCTCCAACTTTCTTAACAACTAGGGTTACATTTCCACCATGACAACCAATTGAATTAAGAAGTTCCTCCAATTTCTTTATAGCTTGAATAGATTTATCAATTGGCTTCATGGCAAACGCATATTCTATATGGAGCTTTAATAGTCTATCAAAAATTCTCATGAAGGCATGCAAGGTGCAAAAGTGGACATTGACTAAAGGGATTGGAATAATGGGATTCCAATCCTTATCTGACATGTCACGATTAGGTGTACCTAACATGGGACACCTCATTAAAGGTATATCCCATTCTGCAGATGGAGTTGCATCTATGTCATCAGCTAAATCATCTATGTTGTTTTGTTTTCTCTTTGTTCGTTTATAACCTCGTGTGCAATATGGACAAGGATAGAGAGTAGATGCACCTTGTTTGCACCCTAACATGCATTTGATAGTCTTTAAGTCCCCACCTAAGTGCCACTCTACTTCAAAATCACCAAGGCTTTCTACAGTGATTTTGGCACCATGAATTTGAGAAGTTATAACCTCTGTGATCCATGGGGTCCTACTGAAAATCCATGTAAGAACATCATTGGATTCTTTAGGTACTTCAATAGCACCTAACCACCATATATCTTTCTGAGATTGAACACTATATGTAAAGTGATGGGTAGATTCTTCACTATCATCAACAATAGCATGGGCCATAGCTTCGTTCATGAGTGTCAGACTAAGTCTCTCCATACAGCGTCCCTTTATGATTTGACATTAGTCTAGCTTCAATACAAACTTGAGTTTGGAACCACAATCTACATCAAATAACAAACATTATATTATTAAAAATATTATGAATGTCATTATCAAAACAATGGATATACCTTGAATTGTGGATTTGTAAAATTTAAGCATCTCCTTTTGAAGCCTTTCCAAATCGACAAATATGTTGTTGTACTTTGTGTAGATGAATCCCTTTCTATATGTGTTTTTCAACTCTTTCTTTGATGTAGATGAATGATAAATGGATGAAGGCATAACATCTTCTATATGCAGGTAATTTCCAAGAGTATTGGCTACATCCTCATTGGTTATCTTCTTCTTCAGAGATACCTTGTAAGGGCATGGAAAAATGCTTTGGAAAATACCTTTGTTTTGCACAGCGTGCTTCAAACGATTGTACAATGCAGTGTATGCTCTCGTACTAACACCTACTTCATCACATACCATCTGTACCTCACTAGGACTAATAATATCCTAAGTTGCCTGAAAAATCTTTAATAACTTGGGTTTTGATGTGATTTCCTATTGGTGAATCCAAAATCATAAGCACATGTTTGTTGCTAAGACAAGAATTTAGAAACTTCAATTGATCCTCCATTGTTGAGGAAGCACTTGCATCTTCAACAAATGACCTGCACAATAAGAAACTCAATCTAAAAGTCTTTTAACATAAATAAACAAGGGAAACACATACCTAAGTGTGTAAACACGTCGCTTCCATGCTCCGCCACCAGTTGAAAGAGATTGAAAGGATGATAATGGTCGTTTCCTATATCTCATCCCAAGTGGAGTCTCTTTTAGTTGTGTAAGATTGGCTTTTAACTTTGTAGTTGTGCTCTCCTTTTCTTCCACATCTTGTTGGAGTCTATTATTGTTCTCATCCAAAGATTGGATAGCACTTTCTAAAGTATGTATAGCACTCTCTAAACTGTGTATCTTGAAATGGTTGTGATGACATTGTTGCATCCAATAATTAGCTATAGATGTAGAATGGTTAGACAATCGCTTGCAATAGCCTAGCAGTCCATCTTCACCACTACCAACGAATCGTAGAAATGTGGAGATACTATGGAATCTAGGATGAAGATTAGCCATTGGAACTAAGGGATACAACGCACCATTGACCCAAAGATCAATATTCTTCTATCCAGCTGCACGTCATTCATTTTGAGAATCTATGTCATTGCTACCTCTAGTTTTTGGTGCAAATTCTGTAGGAACACGAACATGTACATTCTTTGTGTGAGGAGCACGCGCTAGTGCTGGTGTCATGTTCGTGATACATGTGAGCACCATGATGTTCCAAAACTCCAGCACGGAATGGGAAGAAACACAGAGATGGCTGGAATGGCTAGTACAGTAGCTGTGTGCAAGAAAAAAAGTGTGTTTTTGTATGTGGATAGGTCAAAATGACTTTTTTTAGTGTGTTAGAGGGAAAATGAGTTTTTTTTTCAAAAATTCATGTTTTGGGGCAACCAAAGTTACGAGTTTGATGATGTGGCACTTAACTTTTGGAGGGATTTTGAAAAGTATGTTTTTTTAAGTATTTTTTATAAAAACAAGACTAAAAAAATTAAGTTCTGACATATACATAAAAGTATGGGCCATTTTGAATAAAGAATAGCTGAAAATGAGACTTTTTTAGAAAAGTCATTTTTTTATTCACAAAGATGGACAAATTTGATGAGGTGGAAAGTGGTTTTTCTCTCTCTCTATGTGCAGAAGAGAGAGAAGATCCTAGCTCAGCCTAAAAAAAAGCCTACTTCAACCTACCAAAAAGTGCTCCATTAAATGCACTTTGTCCCCTTAACAAAGTACAAGATTAAGCTTAATCCCTAAAAATTAGGAATCCTTACAAGGCCCATGCAGGGTTCACCTTTTTTCCTAATGGAGAGGTAGAACCTCAAGAGGAAGGGGCAGAGGAGGTAAGCAAGGTAGGGGGAGATCTTATAACTCCTAACCATGCAATATTTGTGGTTTATCAAATCATACTATAGATGAGTGTTTCATGAACTTCAAGAATGAGAGAGGTAGAGGATATCAAAGAGGTGGATATACACAATCAAGAGGAAGATTCAATCATCACCAAGGACACAACAACAACTACAACAACAATTACAATAGCAACTACCAAGGAGGATACAAATCCAAAAAAGATCACAACAACTACACAGAGGAGAAAGAAGATTCTCTTTTGATTATGAACATGACTTCAAAATCAGGTATAAATGATGACCATCTCTTCTACATTGACTCAGGATGCTCAAACCATGTGGCGGGCAATGTAGCTTTTCTCTCTGACCTTGAGGAACCAAAGAGTAAGCATCACGTACAAACATGTGATGACACCAAAAACACTCAATGATTAAAGTAGGAAATGTTAAGACCTCTGATGGAGACAAGAATATGTTGAGTAGGGTTCTATATATACCAACAATTACCAAGAATTTGATGAGTGTTGGACAGATTGTGGAAAAGGGTTTGCAGGTTAAATTCAACCAATATGGAGCATATGTGGAGGATCCCCAGCATGGATTCAAGAGAATTGCCAAAGGAGAAAAGGCAAGTATACTATTCACTTTTGAACTTGAAGATACAAGGAAAATTGCACTTTATAGCTATAAAGATCAAACATTATCAGAGCTTGAAATTTGGCATAAAAGATTAGGGCATGTTGGTGAAAGAACTTTGAAACAAATATGCAGAGACCAATGTGTGCTTGGGATGCCTAATGTATCCAAGCAACACATGATTTATAAATGTGGTGCTTCTCAGTTTGGAAAATCTCACAGGTTACCATTCTCAAGGAAAGGCTACATGCATGAGGACTACCTAGAGCTTGTTCATACAGATGCATGGGGACCAAGTAAGGATCCATCAATCTCTGGATCAAGGTATTATGTATCTTTCATTGATGATTACAGTAGGTGGATTGTATTGTACTTTATGAAGCAGAAAGATGAAGTATTTAGTTGCTTTAAAAAGTATCTCGCACTTGTTGAGAACCAAACATGGAGAAATCTAAAAAGACTAAGGTCAGATGGAGGAGGTGAGTACTTCTCAAATGATTTTGATATATTCTTAAAGGATAGAGGAATCAAAAGAGAAATCACAACAAGGTATACCCCTGAGCAAAATGGGGTGGCAGAGAGGAGAAATAAATTAATTGTTGAAATAGCTAGGTCAATGTTAAATGAGAAAAAATTACCTAGCTACTTGTGGGCAGAGAGTGTATCTATTGCCACTTATCTTGTAAACAGGTTTCCATCCAAATCTCTTGATGGGATGACCCCATATGAAGCATGGCATGGTAGAAGTCCTTCACTTGATCACTGCAAGATCTTTGGATGTGTAGCTTATGTGCATATCCCTTCTCAGATTAGAGGTAATCTAGACCCTAAGGCAGAGAAGTGCATCTTCATAGGGTATGATCTAAATAAAAAAGGATACAGGTTCTAGATCCTTCAAACAAGGGATTCATGGCCAGTAGAGATGTTGTCTTTGATGAAAATGACTCTTGGTTTGATAGTGAATGCAAGAAAGTAAAAATACCTTATGAATTGGAAGAGGAGTTTCCAAGCCTCACTAAGGAGGAGCCTACTCATAATGGATACATCAACTCAGATGATGAGGACATCATCAACCTAGAAGAATTCAAGGCATGGAAGTCCAAAGGAAAAGTCAAGATGAAGAAATTGGAGGATATACCTGAATGATCCAACCAAGCAATCAGAAGATCACAAAGGGAGAGCAAGAAGCCAATCAGATATGGGTATGACACTTCCTGAGTCACTAAGCACTCTGTTTATCTGGCAAAAGATTTGTCAATTGAAGAACCAACATTATATGAAGAGGCAAAGACAAAAGTTGAATGGAAGGAAGCTATGGATGAGGAAATTGAAGTACTCAAGGAGAGTGATACTTGGGAACTAGTACCAAAGGAGTCTATGCAGGTAATTGGTTCTAGGTGGATCTATAAGATCAAAAGGAATTCTCATGGATCAATAAGCAGGTACAAAGCTAGACTAGTGGCTAAGGGTTTTGCACAAACCCAAGGAATTGATTATGAAAAAACCTTCTCACCTATGGCCAAAATGCTAACCATCAAGGTATTGGTAAGTGTGGCTACATCAAAGAATAGGAACATGTATTAGTTGGATGTAAAAAATGCATTTCTAAATGGCTGCATTTCAGAGGAGGTGTGCATGTCTCAACCTCTTGGCTATGATGACCCAAACAAGGTAACATATGTATGTAAATTGAACAAAGCACTTTATGGATTGATGCAAGCACCTAGGGCATGGAACCATAGGTTGACTATATACCTTAAGGATCAAGGTTTTGTCATGAGTAAAGCAGATACTTTCTTGTTTATCAAGAGAAGTAATTCAGAGGTAATATACCTATGTGTTTTTGTTGATGATATCATACTTACAGGTAATGATGCTAATGGCATCAAACAGATCAAGAATCAGATGATGAAGGAGTTCAAAATTAGTGACCTTGGATCACTAAAATATTTTCTTAGACTTGAGTTAGTCTATACTAACTCTTGAATTTACATTACTCAGAGAAAGTATATACAGGATATGTTAACGAAGTTTCATTTACAGGATGCCAAAGTTGCAAGTACTCCAATGGAGGTAAACCTAAAATTAAGTGCTCATGAAGGTGATGTACTTGAAAACATTGCAGGTTACCAAAGTATAGTGGGAAGCTTGAACTATGCTACTTGTACAAGGATTGACAATGTTTATGGAGTAAGTGTTCTAAGTCAGTTTATGCATAAGCCTAGGGCATCTCACTTGGAGGTTGCCAAAAGGATCTTGAAGTACCTTAAGGGTACTCAACATCATGGATTGTATTTCCCTTATACATCAGACTTCAACAATCTATTCACATGCAGATTGGGCAAGATGCAAAGATTATAGAAGGAGTACCTCAGGATACTTATCCTTTGCAGGTGATAAGCCAATATCATGGTCTTCAAAGAAGTAACCTACTGTTGCTTTATCTTCTACTAAGGCAGAATATAGAGGATTGGCCAATGCTACTCAAGAGGCCATATGGATCAGATTATTGTATACAGAATTAGGATTGCATACTACATCTCCAATGATTTTTGGAGATAATACAAACTCATTACACCTTGCAGCAAATTGTATTTATCATGCTAGGACCAAGCATATAGAGGTCCACTATCATTATGTGAGAGAGAAGCTACTGAGCAAGGATATTCAGTTGGCATATGTATCAACTAATATGCAATGTGAAGATTTGTTGACTAAAGCATTAGATGGTACAAAGTCCATGCCCACACATTTGTCTTGAAGTTCATACACACATGAAGCTCCATGGAAACCATTGCTAGAAGAACTTTATCTTTTTACATTTGTAAAAGTCATTTATTTGACTTGAGAGAATATTTGTAATCACCTACCAAAAACTCATGGATTTGTTAGCTAGAAAAGTAACTACCTCATTGAGAGAATAACTCCTAGATTGGTAGATCACTTTTAGAGAGATCCAAAAGTTGAGTTCAAATTCAAATTTGAATGTAAGACTTATAAAAGGTGACTTGAAAAAGTAACGTAAAATAGAGACCAATTCCCGAGTTCTTCATTGTCATTTTGTAAGAGTGTGAGCCATATATTGTAGCCTACACTACTCTCCATCATCAGACTATGATGATCTAGTCTATGATCTTGTACAACTATTTATTTGTGTATATTATCTAATTTATTGACTGGAATACGATTTAGTGATTGTGATCAGCATGCCTAAAAAGTTTCATAGTCATTGGAGTTGTAGAGCTTGAGTTATGAGCAAATCAAAATGACTCTCTCTGTGTATCTTCATCTTTTTGAAAAGTCTAGATTACCTCCCTAACTTCTTATTATGAGAAGAATCCATGTGAGAATGCTTGACATTTATAGCTTCCTAACTTTGAGGTCAACAGAGGTCTAGAGAAAACCATATATGGATAATTAGGAAGGTTAGTTCTAAGCCATTGGATTTGAGATTAATAAGATAAGCCTTCTTTACTTGGGGAAGGGTCTATTTGATGGGGGCTATTGGATCTAGACATGATTCTAAGGGTGAATTAAGCAAAGTCAAGGGTTACAAAGAAATCATTGTTAATCCTACTTTTCTACCATCGAATTTACCCCATAGATCAATGGTGGAGGTTATTTCTAGCATGGATCAAGCTACTATCATTATAGAACATGGGTAGGCCAACCAAGGCTTGGAGGACCTTATAAGGATGGTCCCCTCTCCATATAGGATCATAGTTTTTAGTGTTTTGAGCTATTCAAGTATCCATATTATTACCTTTTGTGTTGGCATATAGCTCTTCAAGTGCATGGGTGGATATAACCATCTATTTCTTGTGAAGTGTTTGAGTTTCATTGTATTAGAGTTATGAGTTTGAGTTGAACTGAGTTGAGTTCATCTTCTACTCATGTTGAGTCCACTTTCCATTATAGCCACATCTCTTACAAATTCTTTTGTGAAGTAATTTAATGATATCTTCTTTGATACAATCAAGCAACATGCCAAAGCACATTGTCTCCTGCATGGAAAGAGGTTATACAAGTTAATTATGACAAATTAATGAAGAATGAAGCATGCAAGGTCAATAGTACCAAGTGTATTTGGCATGTTAAGAACATGATAAAAGGAATCTTGGAATGCTATTAAGATACACTAGTAGCACAAGGACTCTCAGTAGTGGAGGCTTTTGGTTTTCTAGACTCTTTTCTCTAATGACCAATAATGGCATCATACATATGGTAACAACGCAGATGAAGTGACAAGCTTTCATGTTACATACAAATCACAACTTTTCAATGTTGAACTCAAGGAGGAGGTACATGTGTCTCAATCATCACAGTCTGAGGCTCCACATTCAAAGAAGGCATTTTATGAGATGAAACAAACCACAAGATCATTGTACGAGCAGATCGGAATTGGGAGCACCACCATTGTCCCATAAGCCATTATGGAACAATCTTGGTAAGGCCCCATTATGAGGATAAGTCATCTAAGAGTGTTGGACATTGGTAGGTTCCTGATGTTGAGGTCTGATGAGGTCTGAAGCAAACCATATATAAATAATTAGGAAGGTTATTTCTAAGCCATTGGATTTGGGATCGATCCGATGTGAGGATCAATGTAAATCAAGGACTAGAAACAGAAGTAGATTTTTAACTTAGGAAAGGGTCTATTTGATGTGGAACATTGGATCAAGACTTGATCCTAAGTGTGGATTATGCAAGACCAAGGGAAACAAAAAAATTTTTATTGATCCTACTTTTCTACCATTGGATTTACCACATAGATCAATGGTGGAGAATGAATTTTGCATGTATCAAGATACCGCGATACTAGAACATGGGTAGGCTGACAAAGGCTTGGAGGACCTTATAAGGATGGCCTTGTCCCCATGTACGATCATAGTTTGTAGTATTTGGAACCATTAGGGTATCCATTCTACTACGTGTTTTGTTGGCCTATAGCTCTTCACCTTGATTCAATCTAGATCAAAATCCAAGCTCCATTTAGGGAGTGCATGGGAGGATAGAACCGTCTATTTCTTTTGTAGTGTTTAAGTTTCATTGTATTATAGTTATGAATATGAGTATAATTGAGTTGGGTTCATCTTCTACTCATCTTGAGTCTACTTTCCTTTACAACCACATCTCTTGTGTTGTTCCCATGATTAGCAATATCTCTCTTTCTCTCAAACCTTGAACCTATATATGTGTGTTGTGGTAACCTCCACATGGTACTAAAGTTGCAAGAGTAGTCACTAGTCCATCATTAATCATGACTTTCTCATTTTCTTACAATAACTTCGTATAGCTCAATCAACACTTCATTTGAAAGTGTGAAAAGGTCTTGGGTGAATTACTACTAGGCTCTAAGCTCTGAGTGAAATATTGAGTGCCTTCTTCGATAAATAGAAGGTTCTTTCAAGTTTATTTGTATAGAAAAGTTATTTTTGTTGAGATAGGAGTTTCAGAATGATGCTTCAAGGTACTACGGTGACCTAAGTGTATATATTGAAAGCTTAAGGCACTCTCATGGGAAAACACTTCATTCATAAGGCTGAATTTGTGAAGAGTGGTGAGAACCATAAAGATAACCAATCCTTTTCCCTTTACGTAAATAAAAACAAAGGCAAAGATAAAAGAGAAAAAGGTAAAATGTTTGATGATGAAGGAAGCACCTTCCAAGTTGATTTTGTAGGTAGAGGTATAAACTTGAGGAAGAGGAGGAGGAGGTAGGCAAGGCAGGGGGAGAGCTCAAAGCTGCACGACCTATGCCATATGTGGCCTATCAAATCACATCAACAGAGCATTGCTTTGAAAACCCAAGGGATCAGAGAAGAAGAGGATACAATGGGGGTGGATATGGAGCTTCCTAGAGTCAAATACATCAATTCATATGGATACATAAAAAACACCTATAACAAAAACTATCAAGGATGATATAGAGGAAGGCAAGACTACAACCATTACATAGATGATCAAGCTAAAGAGAATTCACTTCTACTTATAACTATGCCAAGTAAGGAAGTAATTTTCATAAGCATGTGTTTATATTGATAATCGATAGATTTGATTATTTTCTTTTATTTGTGAATCAAATTAGACTATTAAAGAGTATAAAGAGGAATGATTTGTTTTCCACTACATATCTTTCTCCTTTGATGAATGTCGAAATGAATTGGAAGATTGATTTTATGTGTAGTTTCTAAAGCTACAAGTGTGATTCTCTCTACTATTCACTACTAGAAAAGGTTCTATGTATTACTTTTAAGAAAGAAAAAGTGATTGACTTTATACCTTCGAAAATGAAAGCATTTCAAGTTGTTGTTTTTGAAAGCTTTTCCAATAAGAAACCATTGAGATTGTTCTATCTTCTTTTGATTTATGTTTTGATGGATGTGAATATGGACGTAAATGACGAATTCAAATCCAAAGAAATACCAGTCACTCTTATGCAACCTGATTTGTCTATTCTTTTATCACATGAACTTGAGGTTAATAGAGGTTTAATTGCTAATTTTTGCTTCTACCTGCTAAAGTTTTGCCAACCAAGCATAAATGCAACTCACTTTCACCAATTTTTGTGTGATTATGAGAGCGTGAGCACATGAGTGTTAACGATGCTATAGGTGAAGTAGTGACTTGCTCTCATAGCAATTTTTGGAGTATGATGTCTCCAAAAACACACAAGTAGCACAAACAAGAAGAAGAAGAAGAAGAAGCTTGGATTGACAAGTGAATGTACAAAGATACGCGACTAGTTAGGGTTATATGCCTATATACAAGTGGGGGGCAAAAGTCCTACAGAGGATAAAAGTATCCCTTTGGTCCTAATATGTTCACACATATCACTATCAAAACATATCCAAACATTTTATATGGATTAAGAGATAATTATGCATGTTTCTAACTTGGGCATGGAGCTTTTTAGGCACCCATTCCCAAGCCACTTGTGGTTGATAATTTTCATGAATGGCTTTGGATAGTCTAGAGATTATAGATGAACTGCATTTCTTCTTAAGATAATGAGGACATGGAGGTTATCTAAGAGAAACAATAGTAGGGTTTGCCTATAAGCACACCTTGGGCGGCCAAATGTGCTTGGAAATTAGTTGATTCTTTAATAGTTAATTGGGTAATCAAATTAAAAATGATTGAGTTGAATTCACAATGTGATTTGAGATAGTAGAGTCAAGTCGGATTTGAGATCAATCTCTGGTGCACGATTTGGGGTCCCTCGCATGGCTTCAATGGCCCCCTCCCTCGTGATAAGCAACCTAGCCCCAACCCAAGGGGTGATTGGTAACTTGGCTCCTATTTTGGAGGGGGGATTCGGTGTCACTCCTAGGGCCTTCGAGGGTATTGATCCTCCCTTGGTCTCTCTTAGTAGATCTGCAATCGTGTCAAAGCAAGAAGAGCTCAAGAAAGTTTGTCTCATTGGACAAGTGTTTGTCCCTAGTTTGCCACTCAAAAGTGTGTGCTAGTGGCTTCGAAAGGAGTGGTTCCCTCGTGGGTTGATTGTTAGCAAGTGTCAGTTCCTACTAGCTAGTCATATGTTGCTAGTCTTTGAGAATGAAGATATGGCATTCCAAGCCCTCAGTGTCAAAACCTGGCAACTCGGGCAGGCAACCCTATGTCTATTGAGATGATCCCCTGATTTCATTCCCGAGAAATCGAAATCTCTCTGGTACCCTCTCTGGCTTGAGCTCACTAACCTACCGTACTTGTTGTATAATTTTGTGTGGGACATCGTTTCTCCCATTGGCATGCCATTGGCTTCATGTGAGGATGTTGGCAAACTCATTTATGAAGGTGCAAGGCACTCTTTCAATGCTCGGTGGCACCCTCAAATTTGCATCGAGGTTGACCTCATCACGTCGCTTCCTTCAAAGATCAAAGTGGACTTGGGCAAAAGGGAGGTTTGGGAATAAGATGTTACTTACCAAAATCTACCGAATGCGTGTTTTCATTGTGGGCAACAAGGCCACAAGATCAAAGAGTGCCCGATGAGACAAAAAAGCAAACAAACACAAGAAGCACCCAAAAAAGCTCAAGATAAGAATGGGTCCCTGAAGTCCCTAGTGAATGAAGAGGAAGTTAAGGGCTCCCAAAACCCAAAAACCAACTCAAACGGGTTCAGAGAAGTCAAAAAAAGAAGGAAAAAAGAAGCCCTAGGGCAACTTCTAAGAGAAATTGTAGTCTAGATGCCCCCCTCCCCCCCCCTAAAACAACTTGTATTGCAATCTTGAAAAGGAGATTAATGAGCTTGATAACCTAGATAGGAACTAGTTTGAGATGGGCACCAATGACAAAGCCCTAGAGTTCTCTAGCAACAAATAATCTAATCAAGAGGGCTACACTACAAGCAAAGAAGAGAGCTTTACCACTGGTAACGAAGACAACATGGATAGTGAAAGTTCCATCATTGGATTGACTATTCCGGATATAGTCTCTTGTTCATTCCAACAAGAGACCTTCTGCAGGGGAAAACAACCAATCGAGATACTCTGAAGAAACAAGTTACTGAGCCGCGACCCCCTCCCAATGAAAAAGAAGATGAATCCAAGACAAGAGTGGATAAGACCCCTTCCCACAAAGAGGGTAAATTATAGCAATGATCGTCATCTCCTTAAATGCTAGGGGGCTAACTGACCCCTCAAGAGCGACCATCATCGGTCAATGAATTTGCGACATTAGCCTAAACCCTGAATTCATTTGTATTCAAGAGACTTGAATTGATGGAGCATACCTCCAGAAACACCTTAGATAGGTAACTTTGACCCATGTTTGGATCTCAACGTCGCACCCTTGGGGGTTCAGTGGGATGATAATTGGTATAAACCAAGTTTGAAAAGCTTGAGAGCTCCATTGAAGATCAGAGCCATCGTTGGATTTCCACTTCCTTTGGTGCCCCCTTTGGTGCCTTCTAATTTGTAGTGACTTCAACATGATGGAGGACCCTGTGGAAAGATGGAACAACAAGGGTTGTGTCATCGATAGTCATGAGAAAGAAGCTTGGCACAAAACCAAACTACACTTGGATCTGGTCAAATTCAAAGACTCAAATGGCTTTTGATGGTCAAATCTCCAAGTAGGTGAGGAATTAAGGAAAGCTAGATTGGATGGAAGCTACATTGCTCATAACATTACAATACAACAAGTGCAATATATAAAGAACAATACATTAGGAAAATCCTAATGTCCACAAATGAGTGAGCTGGCAAGAAATAAATGTGCCATCACTCTTGGTAGATAAACTTAGTAAGGCTCAACGAAGTATCCCTGACATATACCAGCATGATCACTATACATATCAAAGAAATGAAAAAGTGATACGTTTCATCCTCGATCATCACATGTTGAGCTTGATATCTCAACACTCCCGCTCAAGCTCAACATCAAGTACTCTAATCCAAGAAACTTCTAAAAGATCTTCAGCTTCTTTACTCCAAGTGCTTTAGTGAAGATATCAACAACCTTCTCATTTGTCCTCACATAAACAAGATCAATATCACCTACTAATACCTTCTCTCCAATGATGTGATTATGTACCTTGATATGCTTTTTTCTAGCATGAAAAATGGGATTTTGTGCTAATTCAACACTACGAAGATTATCACAATAGATAATGATTGGCTTTTGCACTTCCACACTTAAATCAGCAAGTAGCATCTCTAACCATGATGCTTTGCATGCGGCCATTGTAGCACCTCTAGACTCAGCCTCTATACTCGACAACGTAATAGTGGGTTGCTTCTTGCTACTCCATGTTATAGCTACACTCCAAAGTGAGAATAGAAAGCCACTAGTAGATCTTCTATATGGAATGCTACTAGCCCAATCCACATCGATGTATCCATGAACTTGCAAATCTACATAAGCTTCATAGAACAGTGCATAATCCAAATTAGCACTCACATAACGTAGAATGCACCTTAGAACATCTAGCGTGGCTTCCTAGGAACCTACATAATTTGACTTTCAAGTCCAAGAGTGTAGCTTGGATCAGGCTTATAATTGTGAAATATATAAAGCTTCCCATAATTTTCTTGTACATAGTAGCATTTTCCAATGCTTCACGTAGCATTTTCCAATGCTTCACCCCATGTAGTATCTAACTTCAAAGTCTGATCTAATGGCATAGAAATTGGCTTAGAATCAACTATACCATACTTTTGCAGCATACTCAAGGCATATAAACTTTGTGACATCCATATACTTGTTTATGTATGTATAAACGCAATTCCTAAGAAGTAGCATAGCATACTAAGATCTTTCATGTCAAATTCCTCCATAAGAAGTTGCTTCACCTCTTAAATGCTTGCTTCATCATCACCTCCTACAATCAAGTCATCAACATTAATAGCCACAATCATGATGTCATCATCACCCTTCCTTGCATATAATGAATGATTGCATCACACATACAAAATTTAATGGTGGTCAAATAATCAACAATCCTTGCATGGCAAGCACGAGGGGCTTGTTTAAGCCCATACAAATCCTTTTGCAACCTGCAAACATATGCTGGGTGCTTTGAATCTTCATATCCTTGTGGCTAGTCTATGTATACTTCTTTGTGTAACTCACCATGTAGGAAAGCATCTTTACATCCGTCTGATGCAAAGTCCATCCTTTTGTTGTAGCTAATGCAACAAGTGTTCTGACAATAGACATTTTAGCTACAAGGCTGAATGTTTCCTCATAATCAATGCCATAAGTGTATGCATATCCTTTTGCTACTGATGGTGCTTTGTACCTACTTCTGCTACCATTAGTGTTGTGCTTTAACTTGTAAACCCACTTGAAGTCTATGGATTTCTTTCCTTGCAGGAATGGAACCAGCTTCCATGTATTGTTTCCATAAAGTGCAACCATCTCCTCATCCATAGCCTTTTTCCAATCGGCATTTCCAATTGCATCTTCAAAACAAGAGGGTTCAACATATTGTATTATCTTTGTCATTTAGGCACAATGATGAGCCATGTAACTATCATATGTCAATCGTTCCACTAAATTCCACATCCTTCCAGATCTTCTTGGTCTTGGGTCACTTCTCCTTGTATCATCTACATGTGCCTTCCTTACTCCTCGGGTCTTCATAGAGGGCAATCCAAGTCCCTCGTCAAGGCTCTTTTCTAAATTGCTTGAATCTCCATCAATGCCTTCAATGTTTCACATTGGGTTCAAGTTTCATGAAGCTGCTCAATCAAGTGGATCAATTCCAACTGTTAGTGTTCTAAAGGACTGCACATGCATGGTGTTGAATGACTTAAAACAAATTGAGTGCCAAATTGACCATTAAAGCCATCGACATTGTTTCCAAAAAAGTTGAAAATGTTTACTTGTCTTCAGTCTACTCGACCACTTCAAATAGTGCATTTAACTTCTCTAGATGTTTTACCACTAGCAAAGGACTTTTCTTTACCTTTCTTGGATGTATTTGATGAATTTGATGAACTGAAATTTCCATACAATCTTCTACTCCATGGATTTGTGTTGGAAGTATTGCTTGGTGACCCTTCTACTCCACTCATAGCTTGAGATTTTTCACTTGAGTTTTCATCATTGTTTTTGGTCATTTGTTTCAAGGTTCAATCCTTTTTTGGCATCTGCATATAAGCTTGACATTTCATCAAACACCACATCTTTGCTTACCTTTACCTATCGTGTGAGTGGGATATAACATTTATATCCCTTTTGCTCAAGGGAGTACCTAATGAAGATACTTTTTTTTGCTTTTAGATTGAGCTTCATTCTCAACTCCTCTAGAATATGTAGATATGCAACATAGCCAAAAACTTTCATATGTGATAAGTTTGGCTTTTTACCTCTAAACTTCTCTTCAGGTGTAACTTGATGTACAACAATAGTTGGGGTTCTATTCATGATTTATACAACACTATGCACAACTTCAACCCAATAACAATGAGGCATATTCTTCTCATCCATCAAGGCTCTTGTTATTTTTTCAATATGTCTATTTTTGCATTCAGGAATGCCATTCTATTGAGGTGTGTACGAGCATGAAAACTGACATCAAATTCCATGACTTTTAAGAAAGTTGCTGAACTCAACTGACATGTATTCACCTGCTCCATTAGACCTTATTATCTAAATATACTTACTTATCTACTTTTCCACAATTGCCTTAAATTGTAGAAGTGAGTGAACACCTCACTCTTCTCTTTCATGAAATATACCCATACTTTCTGTGTATGGTCATCAATGAAAGTAACATAAAACCTGCAAGAGTCCATAGATGTGGTCTTTGTAGGACCCCAAACATTTGTATGTACTATTTCTAGTACATTCTCACTAACATGCTTGTCATGAGAAAATGATGACCTTGACTGTTTACCAAATTGACGTGCTGCACATACCTTTTGCATTTTTGAAAGTTTGAAATTTGATAGTCCATTGACAATCTCCTTTGACTCCATCAATTTCAGCCTTTGCAACTTTGCATGTCCAGTTTGTTTGTGCCAGATCTCTATATCAACAATAACTCGTGCACCTTTTACAAATATGGCTGCATTCATTTTAGGAATTTTCACATTTAAGGTGAACATCCTTTCCACTTTGTTTCCTTTGGCAATGAATCATCCATCCTATTTATACTCTTCTACATATAACCCATCAACATTGAACCTAACTCGTAATCCTTGTTCAACCATTTGTCCAATAGAAACTAGATTCTTTGTTATATGTGGAACATGTAGAATTTTTTACCTTCCCATCCTCCATAGAGAGTGCTATGTTTCCTATATGCTCAATAGGTTGTGATGTGTCATCACCTCTTTCAACATATCCAAGAGCTGGTGATTTTTGCAAACTCCTAAACCATTCTACATAATTGATCATGTGATTTGAAGCACCTGAATCAGCATACTAAACATTACCATTCGATTTTGAAACATAAGTAGACATCGTATTCATCATATGATGTTGGACCATGAACAACTTCTCAGAATCATCTACACTTGTGGGTGCATAGTTTTCTTTGCTACCTTCTATTATTTTGATTTTTCAACCTACAATCACGTTCAAAGTGTCCACTTTTACCACAATTCTACCATCCTTTAGTGTCCTTACCTGAATCATTTCTTTGGAAATTTTTGCAGCCTCTTTGGCTCCCTTGCCTCGAAACTATCCTCTACCTCATGCATGATTCTTATGTTGACTTTGGTCTTTGTTATTGTTTCCTCTTCCACTTCCAAAGCCTCTAGCTCTACCTCTTCCTCTACCAAAGTTGAATACCTACTCATAACTAGATTTTGCTTGAGACTTTCAGTCCTCACCAAGATTCTTTTCTTTAATAATCAATATGGACTCTAGATCAACAAAATTTGGAATATGTTCCCTCCACTATATAGAAGTTCTGAACTATTTATATGTAGCTCCTAAACTATGAAGGCACACTTCTAGCCTATCATCATCATCATCTACATTCTCACCAATAGTTGCAAGTGACTCACATATGCTTTTGATTTTTCGGGTATAGTCACTTATCGACATGCCCTTTTTTCCAATGTATGCATCTTGTTCTTGAGTTGCAATTTTCGTGCCTTTGTATTAGTCTCATACAAAGTGACCAAACTATTCCAAGCCTCTTTTGGATTCTTGGAATCTTGTATGTGTCCAATCATGCTATTGTGTATGTTAACAAATAGCTAATACATTACTCTTTCATGCTCCTTGATTCCATTCCTCATATGCTCTTAACTGTTCTATAGTCTAATTACTCTATAGTATCTATCGAGCGTTTTCATTCTCTCCTTCGATGTACTTCTAGTAGCCTTTTCCCATCAAGAAATTCTTCATCTTGAATCTTCAAGCATTGAAGTTGTTCTTGTCGAGCTTATCTCTCATAAGGTGACTCATTCCATCTACGTTTTCCAATTCTGCAGCAATTTGCAACACTACAAAGCACTACAAGTAGCACTTCTACTTGAACACTATCCCACTATGACATGATAGTTTGATCTCTAAAAAACATAGTTTTCATGTATCAATAGTACATGGAATTTCTTGAAATTCTATATGTAGAATATATGAATGTTTTCGAATAGGAGGCAAGCTACAATTTTGCAAATTGATCTGGTTTTTTTGTGGGATCCACCTTGCAACTTGGAAATGGAGGTCGAGATGGTCGTTTGCGAATTGTACTTGTCCCTGCCTTCTTGCATACCCTTCACCATTGGACTTCTCCAGGAGCTTTCTATAGAAACATTGGCTTTGATACCATGTCATGAGGAAGGATATAAGGAAGAAAGCTCACACACACACACTCACAATCAAAGAGAAGCACACACACAGATTGAGGCAATGAGGAATGATCTTCTTCTTCTTCTTCTATTACATAAAAGGAATGTACAAGAATGACCTAAAACAACAATACAAGTGCAATATATAAAGAATAGTACATAAGGAAAATCGTAATGTCTGCAAATGAGTGAGCTAGCAAGAAACAAATGTGCCATCACTCTCAATAGATAAATCTAGTAAGGCGCAATGAAATATCCCTAAAATATACCGGCATGACCACGATACATGTTAGAGAAATGAAAAAGTGATACATGCCATCCTTTGATCATCACATGTTGAGCTTGATATCTCAACAAGTTCAACATACATATGCATATTAGCATTCCATATGGATAACTTTATATATCATGGAAGCTTAGCACAAGCACTCATAAATGTTTCGAACCCAAAAAAAAACTTACTACATGTTCTCTTCCCTTGAAGTTTGTTCCTTTTCTTCTCATCATAATAGATATAAAATGTATATATCTTTCCAAAAATGCAACTTTGCTTCGCCTATATCACTTCACATTATCACATCAATGCAATCTATTCATTCAAAAACATACGTAAAACTTTGAGCAGATTGTTAAACAATTACAAAGAGAGAGAAATATAACAAAACTTGTTTACTTACTTTGTCCAAATAATACACAGAATGTATAACATATATATATATATATATATATATATATATATATATATATATATATATATATATATATATATATATATATATATATATATATATATAGAAGTGTTGTCATCTTTACAACTTCAAAACATCATCCTATCGCCTGTCCTGAGGCACTCCTCAAGAGATCTTGTTTCCCTATTTTAACCCCTAGAACCCTAAATTATCATAACTTTCTCATACGAAATCCGTTTGGTTTGATTTTGGGTTCGTTGGAAAGCTCCTGGGGAGTACTACAAAATTGTGGATTATTAGATATATTATTTTGAAGTTGACCCTCAGGTTGGACTAAGAAGCAAGGGGTTCCACAAGATTTTGAGCAATTCAAAGGACAATTTTGGACTTGTAGACAAGGCTTATGAGCCTAAGATCAAGTGGACACTTAGGAAGAGATAGATAAAGTACCAAATCATCAGAGGTTAGTGTCAACCACACAACCAAGCCAGGGACTCACAACTCAGTGGTTAGCACTGCATGCTCAGTTCATAGACGAGTGAGTCAAAAATGTCATTTAATTCGGAGAGAGTTTGGCTTCTGAAGACATGCATAGTTCAGTACCTAGGGAGGTTTTATGTCTAGGGTGGAAGGGGAATATCGGATGTATCTTCAGTACATATCCACTAACTTGCAAGGAATACCCATCTACCTCAATGGTCTACACAGGTTAATAGCAAGAATGATAAACACTATAGAATCTGAAATAGTTCCAAGATCAGTTATCAAGTATGAAGGAGGAGTTTACATGGACAAGATGGGCCAGATATATGTAGTAACCGAAAACCCTGATCAGATTAATGAAAGAGGAGAGGTAGAGGGACAAGGAACTTCTAGGAGAACCAACAATGGAGGTACGGTGACTACCCCTAGGGGAAAGTCAATAATGACTCAAGTATTGCAAGCGGACAAGATACCCCAAGATGAATATCTGATGGATGTGTACTTAGTACATGGATCAGACCTACTCCTACAAACTCATTCACTAACACAAGGAGGAGGCATTAGCCCAACAACTATATACGAGTTAAGGGATCTGGAAAATCCATCTAGAGTTGCATACCTAGACCAATATCAAAGGAGATATTGGCCTATAGATAAAGTAGATAGGTCTAGATTAAAGTACATGGGTCTACCTATATTCCCTCATCAGGATCAGGAAAGTACCTCACAAAACCCATTCCAGACCTAGCAAAGAATGGAAAATGCGATGTTAGGAAAAACGAGTCAATGTAGTATACCCAACAGACCAGAGGTGCAATTCACCATGCCAAGAATTAACGCAAACAACCAAACTATCCAAGGAACAGAAAATATGAATAGAACCACTTTTAGGGCAGAACCACCTCAAGGTGTAGGAGCTGGAATACAACCAGTAAAACCTGCTATTCCCATCATAATTCGATCCCGAGAGCCCAACAGAAGATTGAGACCAATCCAATTGGCCAAATGTATGCGAAATGGTTACGATGGCACAGGAGAGCCCTATGACCACATTGCAGAATTCAAGCAGGTGTTGTGCACAGAGCAAGTGGATGACTTTTTTGTGCAATATCAATCCTTTGGGCTAACCCTCACGAGAATAGCCTTAACTTGGCTTCAATCCTTAGATCCAAATTCCTTTGGCAATATCGCACAATTCTTCTAAGAATTTATTTAAGAATTCACTAAGCGAGGGATCAAGCACAATTTGTCATCCTTACTACATAGTTTCAAAGAAGCACCTAATGAGACAGTAAAAAATGCAGCACGAAGATTTAATCAATACGTAACTTGATGCCCTATGACAGAGAGACCTTCTCAGCACAAAATGATATCCTTATTTTTAGAAGGTCTAATGAATGGAACATTGAGGATCTTAGTATACAAAACGATTGCAAAGTTTGAGTGAGTGTCTTCAAGGGTGCATAGATTTGGAAGACAACTTAGTTGAGGATCTCAAAATCACACAAGATCCTACAAAAACAGAGGATACAAGGATCAATGAGACTTCTAGTTCGATTTATGTGGAGGAAGTGGCAGCGTTAGTGGCCAAGAAATTAGGAGTAAAAGGACAAAGGAACTACCAAATGTCCTCCTTGAGAGTGCCAATTTACAAAGTTGCACACTTTGCGGTGGTGATCATCCATCTCATGTCTGCACTAGAGAAAGACTAGGATTATCTCAACCTTACCCTTACAATAGACAACCAACTCAGGAGACCAAGACTATTTGGGTACTCATTGACTAATTTGCTTCAACTATCATCATCAATAATTCATTTTTCCCTATTTGGACATTCTTATGAAATCACTCAAAGCATATCTCATAGTCTAGGTGGATTTGAAACTCCTTGGCTTGGTGAAGTGAATGTTCCAATTCATCTAGAATGCACATGCATGAATACAAAATTTCTAGTTTTTCATCGTGAGGATCTTATGAAAACTCTCATATTCGTTCAAGGTTGGCTCTACAATTAGGTGAATAACTTAAATCCTAGAAAAGTTCTTCATAATTTAAAGGTTAAAAACAACATTTTATTGTAAAATTAGACAATCATGTTCCAAATGAGCACTCTTCTTGATCCATTCCATGATGCATGTGTGTAGATTCATATGTGAATAAATTTGTATCACCATGAATGTGTGACATGGAGCCTAGGATGCTTCATTCTTTCCCAAAGGATTCTTCTCTTGTTGAGTATGTGGGCAAAGACATTAGTTCAAGACCAAGAAAAGGTAGAAAAAATCATGATCATGGAATTCCAACCATCCAATGAATCAAAACTACATTTGGATCATGAAACATGATACTCCACATATTCATGTCTTTGATTCATGGTCAGGTCAACATTTGACTCAATCATTTTTTTAAATAAGGAAGTTCGGCCTTAGCCTAGTCTTCCGAACTTGTATTAATTAGAAGGAAAAGAAAAGTACAAGTGAAGGGAACTAGTGCCCACATGAACCCCCAAATCTCATAGAGTAGGAAAGATTTTACATTGTTTGGATGGCACAAAGAAGGTTAATCATCCTCTCATCACCCTCATGCGAGGCCCACTTGGGTTTGAGCTTGTTGTTTATCAGAAGGAGCACTTGATGATGCCTGAAGGGGGGAAGGGATTCTTACAATAGCGATTCTTTTGGCAAGGAGGAACAACGATTTCTCAATCGACCACTCTTTGGGGGGTCACCAAAGTTATAAGCACATCCGTCCTGCCATATCTTCCAAAGGACTGTGAAGAGATGGATAGGTATGTGCTTGAAGATGAAGAGGTGTTGCAAAATCCTTGATCTACACCAGCCAAATGAACTCCAGAAGTATATGGTGGGCCCTTTTAGCTTGCCAATGGATGTATTAGACACCCAATGTACCTTGGAAGATCACTCTCAAAAAGATAGATCAAGACAGATAAGTTGGAGTTAGCTCAGAGGTGAAAACTTGCTATTCTTGGTTGATACACCTGTCCAGTGTTTTACATAATTCTCTAAGCACAACAGCAATTAGCTTAATTCCTCTTGGGGAAGTCTAGGTAACTTAAAGAGCTAACTTTCAAGAGCAATCTCATCAAAAATAATGAACCACACACTGATAATGAGTTTTAACAACTGATGACATCATCCCGATTTTCACGGGCTGCTACAGTTTGAGACCAGTGAGCAGAAAAATCAACATAACTCAAAATGTAGGAATCCAATGATTATGAAAATTTGTATGGTTATACTATACAGTAAGCTGAATCCAACAAGGTTTAAATCACTGAATTGGGATAAGTAACCATTGAGAAACACCTCTGCCAAGATGAGTGAAAAAGTCAGGTACCTGATAGAGAAGTGAAAATGCACAGACACTGTTGACTTCAACTGAGCATAACTGAAGATTGCAACATCCAAATGACATGAAAATTTGTGAGCATATAGTAGACTTATAGAGCTAACTTTACCAAGTTAAATCACTGAAAATGATGCACCGAGCTCAGAGAAAACATCTCTGCAAGCTGATTGAGAAAAACTGAGAGTAATGGCAGTGAGTAGTACACTTCACAAGAACATGGAAAGATGAACTCAAATAATCATGAAAATGAAAGTATATTGCTTGTACAATACAATGACTTACTGATACATATGTGTGCCTTGTAATCACACCTTGATATGGCATAAAGCTCAGCTCTTGGAGGTCTTCACATAGGTCTCTCTAACCACGACTAAAACTGCCATCTATTTATAGTTGAGTTTGGGAGGCTAACTTCCCTCAATCACTCTCCAATCAATCAATGATTGATTTGATTCTCTACCTACCACAAATCACAAATTCGTGGCTCCTCTTTCCATTCTTGATCAAGTGGACTCAACCACTTAAGATTCTTTCACTTTTACATTAAGTAAACTCTTCAAAAGTTACAAGAGGTAGTTCACAAGTGAACTTTACATAGTCTTCATTTTAAGGCTTTTTCTATGACTTTGTGGGACTCAAGCCAATACTTAGGCTTGTCATAGACTTGCTCCAATAGCTCCCCCTCAAGACAAGTATGCTTGAGGTCTTCAATCTTCCAAGATTACCTGCAAACCAATCATAGCCTTGAATTTGCAAAGCTTTGTACCATCCAATGCTTTGGTTAGAATATCTGCACATTGTTGATGAGTGGACACATATGATATTTGAATCTCTTTGCTTAGAACCTTTTCTCGTACATAGTGATAATGAACTTCAATATGTTTAGTCCTTGCATGAAAAATAGGATTAGCAGCCAAATGAATAGAACTCATATTGTCACCAAAAATAGTTGGAGTTCCAAACTCCAATCCAAGATCTTTGAATAATGTCTTCATCCACATAGCTTCTTGTGTAGCTATGGCAAGACCTCTATATTCAGCTTCAGTAGAAGAGAGAGCAATTGTGGGTTGCTTCTTGGATGACCATGAAATAAGCTTTGAACTTGAAAGGTAAGATAACCTGAAGTGCTCCTTCTATCTTCCTTGGAGCCTAGCCCAATCTGCATCAGAAAATAGCTTCAAACCTAAATCAGATACATAAGGATAATAAAGTCCTTCATTTATGGTTCCTTTGAGATACTTGAGAATCCTTTTGGCAGCATCCATATGTGGTTTCCTTGGTGTGTGCATAAATTGACTTAGCACACTCACACTGTAACATATATCTACTCTTGTCAATGTGGCATAGTTGAGACTACCCACTAGACTTTGATATGATGTGATGTCCTCTATGAGCTCAATTTGTGATTGACCTCCATTGGAGTACCTGCAATCTTACAATCTTGCATCTTGAATTTTGCCAACATGTCCTTAATGTACTTCCTTTGAGTGAGAAACAAACCATGATCTTTGTAGACAACTTCCAAACCTAAGAAGTAGGTAAGTGAACCCAAATCACTTATCTTGAACTCTTCTCTCATCTGATCTTTGATCTTCTTCATACCATCTGCATCATTTCCTGTCAATATAATATCATCTACATATACACATAGGTAGATGACCTCGGATAACTCTTTTTAATAAAGAGTGAAGGATCTGCCTTGCTTGGTTGAAAGCCTTTGTCCTGCAAGAATGAAACAAGCCTGAAATTCCAAGCTCTTGGAGCTTGCTTGAGACCATACAATTCTTTGTTAAGTTTACACACATAATCAGGATAAACTTGGTTCTCAAAACCAGGTGGTTGTGCCATATATACCTCTTCTGTTATCCAACCATTCAAGAATGCATTCTTTACATCTAGTTGAAGTATCTTCCAATTCTTGGAAGAGGCAATACTAAGCAAAACCCTAATAGTAGGCATCTTTGCCACAGGAGAGAAGGTCTCCTCATAATCAACTCCCTGAGTTTGTGCAAAGCCTTTTGCTACAAGCCTTGCCTTATACCTGTTAATTGAACCATTAGAATTCTTCTTGAGTTTATAGACCCATCTTGAGCCTATTACCTTCATGGATGAAGTCTTGGGCACCAAATCCCAAGTGTTGTTTTCCTCAAGTGCTTCAATCTCTTCCTTCATTGCATGCAGAGTGTTTAGTTACTAATGAGGTGTCAAACCCATACCTTTCTGGTTTTTTCTTTTCCCTCATAGATCTTCTTAGGCCATGATGTGATGATTCTGCCTCATGTCCAAGTTCCTGCAATTTTGCTTTACCTTTAGACTTCCATGCTTTGATCTTTTCCATCTGAGATTCTTCATCATCCTCTGAGGTGTCTTGTTCTTCAATCTTCGGTTGTTCTCTACCAAGCTTTGGAAAATCTTCTTCAAGATTATATGGTAAATTGACCTTCCTGCATGAATCTTCATACCATGAATTGTTCTCATCAAAAACTACATCTCTGCTTACCAAGAATCCTTTGTTGGTAGGGTTGTATAACCTGTAGCCCTTTTGATTGTTGTCATATCCAATAAATACACACCTTTCTGCCTTTGGATCCATCTTGCCTCTAACATGTGAAGGAACATGAGCAAAAGCAATACATCCAAAAAGTTTACAATGATCTAAGCTTGGTCTTCTTCCATTCCAAGCCTCATATGGAGTCATCCCATCAAGGGATTTTGAAGGCAACCTAGTTAATCAAGTAAGTGGCTGTAGATACAGCCTCAGCCCATAAGTAATTAGGTAAATGCTTTTCATTTAACATAGACCGTGCAGCTTCAACAATTGTCCTATTCCTCCTTTCTGCCACTCCATTTTGCTCAGGAGTGTACCTTGTACTTACCTCTCTTTTGATTTCTCTTTCTTGAAGAAAGGAATCAAACTCATGGGAGAAGTATTCTCCCCCTCCATCTGACCTTAGCCTTTTTAGTGATTTACCTGTTTGATTCTCCACAAGAGCCAAATATCTTTTGAAACATGAAAAAACTTCATCTTTGTGTTTCATAAAGAATAGGATAGTCCATCTGCTGCAATCATCAATAAAGGAAACATAATACCTTGATCCAGATATTGAAGCTTCCTTGCTAGGTCCCCATACATCTGTATGAACCAACTCCAAGAGATCTCCATGCATATAACCTTTCTTCATGAATGGTAACCTGTGAGACTTTCCAAATTGACATGCACTACACTTATAAATCATATATTGTTTTGACAAATTAGGAAGTCCAAGTACACTTTGGTCCCTGTAGATTTGCTTTAATGACCTTTCACCAATATGTGCTAACCCTTTGTGCCATACTTCCGATTCTGTGAGTGTCTGACTACCATAATTAAAGAGAGCAATGTTTCTAGTGTCCTATAATTCAAATGTGAACAATCTACCTGTCTTTTCACCTTTTGCAATTCTTCTGAATCCTTGACTTGGATCTTCAACAAATGCTCCTGCTTTTGTGAACCTGACTTGCAACCCTTTCTCTACTATCTGCCCAACACTTATCAAATTCTTTGTAATGGTAGGGACATAGAGTACCTTACTGAGTAGGTTGATGTTTCCATCAGGTGCTTTGACATTGCCTATTTTCTCCACAGGATGTTTTGTATCATCTCCTGTTTGTACCTCATGCTTATTCCTTGGATCTTCTAAATCTAATAGGAGTGCCACATTTCCTGCCACATGATTTGAACAACCTGAATCTATGTAGAAAACATGCTCATCAGATTTACCTTGTGGCATAGCCATGTTCATGATCAATAATGAATCCTCTTTGTTTGAGTCTTCTGTGTAGTTATTGTAGTCTCTCCTTCCTTTGTAGCCTCCTTGATAGTTTGAATGATTGTAGTTGTTGTAGTTGCCATGGTAGTTGTTGAACCTTCCTCTTGAGTAGCCATAACTTCCTCTATTGTATCCTCTGCCTCTTTGATTCCTGGAATTCCTAAAGCAATTTTTAGTTGTATGATTAGTTAATCCACAAATAGAACATGAGTTGGAGTCTTGGGATCTCCCCCTGCCTTGTCTACCTCCTCTTCCTCTACCTCTGCCATGTCTTCCTCTACCTGCATAGTTAGCTTGATATGTACTTACTTCATCATCCACTTTCTTTGCCTTTCCTTTGTTATCTTTAGACTTGCTTTTATCCGTGTATAAAGCTGAAGATTGATTACCTTTAGAGCTTTCTCCATTTTTGATAAGCTTTGCCTCTTGAGTAAGTAGTTGTCCAATGAGTGCGTTGAAATCAGGTACATGCATGTCCATGTACAAATCCATAGTTGTGGTGAATGCTTCCCACTTGTCATCAGCCTTCAAGCCATTGATGACCTGTCTTACAATTTGCTCTTCATCTATTACCTCTCCAATGCTTCCCAACTGATTGGCTATGTCCTTGAGCTTTGTGACAAAATCAGTCACATTTTGTTTGGGAGCCTTCTTGAGAGTTGTGAAATCCAGCCATAGTTAATGCTTCCTAGCTTTAGTACTTGAAGAAAAGAAAGCTTCAAGTGCATCCCACACTTCCTGAGATGTCTTACAACTTCTAATGTGAAGCAAAAAAAAATCTGAGATAGAGTTGAGGAGATAAGACCTTGCAAGTGCATCCTTGGAGCACCATGTGCTCAATCTTTCTTGCTCTTCTTGTGTTGGTTGACTTTTGTTCCTGAAACTTGGCATAACTTCATCTCCAGCCACATAACCATATAAACTTCTACCTTGGAGATAGGCTTCCATTCTTAATGACCAAGCTGAGTAGTTACCTCTGTCTAATTTGTCAATTGATGAAGGAAATCCATTTGCATTGTTATCCAACCTTGCTCTGATACCATTGTGAAGAGATGGATAGGTATGTGCTTGAAGATGAAGAGGTGTTGCAAAATCCTTGATCTACACCAGCCAAATGAACTCCAGAAGTATATGGTGGGCCCTTTTAGCTTGCTAATGGATGTATTAGACACCCAATGTACCTTGGAAGATCACTCTCAAAAAGATAGATCAAAACATATAAGTTGGAGTTAGCTCAAAGGTGAAAACTTGCTATTCTTGGTTCATACACCTGTCCAGTGTTTTACATAATTCTCTGAGCACAGCAGCAATTAGCTTAATTCCTCTTGGGGAAGTCTAGGTAACTTAAAGAGCTAACTTTCAAGAGTAATCTCATCAAAAGTAATGAACCACACAGTGAGAATGAGTTTTAACAACTGATGACATCATCCCGATTTTCACGGGCTGCTACAGTTTGAGACCAGTGAGCAAAAAAAGCAACATAACTCAAAATGTAGGAATGCAATGATTATGAAATTTTGTATGGTTATACTAGACAGTAAGCTGAACCTCAAAAGCTTTAAATCACTAATTTTGAATAAGTAACCACTGAGAAACACCTCTGACAAGATGAGTAAAAAAGTCGGGTACCTGACAAAGAAGTGAAAATGCATAGACACTGTTGACTTGAACTGAACATAACTGAAGATTGCAACATCCAAATGACATGAAAATTTGTGAGCATATAGTAGATTTATAGAGCTAACGTTACCAAGGTAAATCCTTGAAAATGATGCACCAAGCTCAGAGAAAACATCTCTGCAAGCTGATTGAGAAAAACTGAGAGTAATGGCAGTGAGTAGTACACTTCACAAGAACATGGAAAGATGAACCCAAATAATCATGAAAATGAAAGTATATTGCTTGTACAATACAATGACTTACTGATACATATGTGTGCCTTGTAATCACACCTTGATATGGCATAAAGCTCAGCTCTTGGATGTCTTCACATAGGTCTCTCTAACCATGACTAAAACTACCATCTATTTATAGTTGAGTTTGGGAGGCTAACTTCCCTCAATCACTCTCCAATCAATCAATGATTGATTTGATTCTCTACCTACCACAAATCACGAATTTGTGGCTCCTCTTTCCATTCTTGATCAAGTGGACTCAACCACTTAAGATTCTTTCACTTTTACATTAAGTAAACTCTTCAAAAGTTACAAGAGCAATCTGCGAGAGCCTGTTGGAGTTGGGACACCTAAAGAAGATGTGACCAACATCTTCAATGGATCGGTAGCAACGCTTGCACCAGGGAGCCCCACAAAGTTTTCTAGCCTTTAGATTGGTCCAAATTGCTCGATAAAGAATTTTCCATAAGAGGATAGGCCGTTTTGATTTCTATGAGAGGGTACTGGATATCCATGAACTTCATATCCCATTGCAGCTGCGTCCATGACATACACCACTTCTTGTTGAGATTGACATGATAATCAATGTTTTCTTCAATGTTTGGGATTTTTGTTAGGCAATTACCATTGTGTCATCTGAGACCAAGTGGGCACGACTGCTCATGCCTCATGAGAAAGACTTCAAAGCTATCCGAGGTAAGATGTCTGCTTTGTAAAGTATTCCATTCTTCATAGGTAAAGTTGATGCTAGGGTCAATATCCTCAAAGTTGATCAACTTGTTGGTGTCTTGTTTCCATACATGTTTCCATTTTTTGAAGCCTTTTTTCCAAAGCCTCTTGGAATCTCAAATGTTCCAGGATTCCACGTTCCGAATGCCATGTATGGGAAACTAGATAGAGTCATTATGTCTGATATCAGCCGCCCACTTCCAATCTTCACTAATTCCTATGAAGCTCTTGACTTTATTCCAACTCTTCCATAGGGAGCACACAAGGTTCGAACCTTTTGGGAAAACCAAGATTGGAGAAAGCAAAAGGGTTAGAATGTCGAGATTCTTCCAATTCAAGAATCCCACGAAAGTCAACACATTCTTATTTTTGAAAATCAGCTTGGCCCACCAGGCCTCCCCATTGCCCCACACCTTAATCATCCATTTCGTTGCAAGTTTGTTAGCCATGCACCCAATGTCCAGAATGTCAAGACTGCCACTATCCCTTTGCCTAGTGTAGATGGACCACTTGATTTTAGGCACCCCCTCCTATTGTGGTCCCCAATCCAAAGGAAGTTTCTGCAAATACTTTCCAATTTCAACAACTCTTGCTCTTTCGGTCTCTGACAAGAAAGGAAGTAAATGGTCAGCGAAACGAGGAATGTGTTGACAACAATAATGCAACCATCGAGATTGATTTTGGCCTGGAGGAATGTTTTGATAGCAATGTTCAAAGAGAAGGTTAGGTTGGATCCCGACAATAGATCCAAAAGCAGTCTTTGAGTGGTTGATTTTTGATCCAGAGGCTTTACAGAAAGTATCTATGCACCTCCAAAGCATCTCCAGGCTGGTACTATCATTGCGGACAAACACATTCATATCAGCGGTAAAAAGTCTCGTGGTGATTTGTCCATGGTCACGGGGCAATTGGAGGCCTTTGATATTACCTCCTTCCACCTATTGTTCCACAAGCCAGCTAAGTTCTTTTGTGGCAATGACAAATACAAAGGGAGCCAATGAGCACCCTTATCTAATCGATCTTTTTACTTTGATCACCTTCAGAAGTTGACCATTAACATTAATTTGGGCCGATGCATTTCCCAGAAGGGTCAAGATCATCTTGCTGAATTTCTGGCTCCATCCAAGATCTTTAAGAGACTCCAAAATATAGTTCCATTCTAGCTCGTCATAAGCTTTTTCAAAGTCAATCTTGAGGAAAACCACATCTTGTCTTGTCTCATCCGCGATGTCGAGACCTTCCCAAATATCTATAATGGTGTAGCTCAGTGATGAGTAGCACCTCCTTTAATGTCAATCCGGGAAGACGTGAGGATGGTATGAAGACCTCGAGCAAGTGGAGGCACAAGTGCGTGGGTGAGAAGCACACAAACATGCACACACATACACACACACGCGCACACACAGTAAGACCAAGAGTGAGAAGCAATGGAGTTCTTTGATTACTTTCAAAAAGCTCTTACAAGTTCATTTCAATTACAATCTAACCTCAAAAATGAGCTCTCTAGCTCCTTTTATAGTTTTTGACTAGCTTTGGCCCTGTCCAGACCTAGTGTCCGGCCTAGTTAAAAATTAGGTTCAGGGCTTATTTGAGGGCTCAAACGAGATCTAAAAAATATGAAAACTGACAGGTAGATGCTTCTAAAGCTCCTCAAGCTCAAGGACTCCTTGGCTTGCACAAAATGGAGCTTCAAAAATATGAAATGATATTTACAATAATTGTTAGTGATGAAAATCACTATTTTTGTAGGGATTTCTTCTAACGATTTGACATACTCATCTTGGAGCTCCCTACTTGCTCCTTCTCCTTGCGTATCCATCCTGAAAAAATGTTGGCCTACTTGCCAGACCGTCGTTGACTGCTCTGTCTGCTTGTACTTTCCCTTCTCTCTGACTCCCTTCTTAAGCTTCCTTGCCTAGAGAGTCCTTCAGTTCCAACACCCCCCCCCCTCTCGCGTCTGTCGTCCCTGACAGACCCTTGTTGGGTGGGTCGTTGGATGTAGTACTCGACCACGTGTGTTGCTAGATGATGTTCGGCAATTCGCAATCCCTTGGCCAAATCAGTGAGGAGAGAGTCCCAGTCTACTGGCCCTGGAACGTCCGGATGTGGCATACGTAGCTTTTCTGAATGTAGGGCCTGTTCTACCGCAAATAACTGTAATAAGTGCGAGGGTCTGGGTATAAAGATCTCGGAGTGATACTCCCAGAACCCTGTGATGAACATTTCCTCAAATGTCTGTTTGAAGCAGGCCGGTAAGTACTTGATGCGGGCATGCCACGCATAAAAAACACTAATGGATGGTGTTGTGCTCATGTCATATACAAGATCTTGATTTCCTTCATTAAACCCCAGAGCTGACAAATGTGGTTCTTTGATGTTCTTGAAGGTCCTGAATGTGACCAACATGAGTTCAAAAATTTTCAAACACATTTGGGCCATGATATCAGGTACATTTTTGAACCTGACCCCCCAATGCCGGATAGTCGATATCATATTCCCTACGGTAGGTTGACCTTTAGGTGGTGCTAAATAGACATAGTTGAGCCACTTTTCACATCCTTTGGCTGTCAGCACTGTCTTTGTGTATTCCGGCCACGATCTTCTTCTAAAGACAGGGCAATAGCATGGGTTGTATTTTATATACAATGGCATATTGTTCCATGTTCTTACCATTTCCGGGTATGTCTCGAGCAAACGGATCCTCCAAGTCGGTTGGCGAATATTTCCCTGCTTGGCACTTTCTGGGATGTCGTCTGGTGCAAACTGTGTGGCACAAGTTGGTTCCCGTGAGGTGTGGTGCTTGATTTCAGCATTATAATCCGCCATTAAGACACAAAGAGGAACATACAAGTCGTCGGAGGTGCCGATCCACCTGTGATATGAGAGGTTTCTAAAGTACTCGGATTTTATGATTACCTCTTCCAATCGTGACATGGATGCTATTTGAACTGCTACCCTGTCATCATGGGTTGTGGCCACTTTTCTCTAATCTCTGCATCCATTCAGGGGCCTCTATCTCAATGGTGTCCATGCCCTCTGCTGTCTGCTTGCCTCTAGGTGCTGGCATCGAAACGTACGGGTCCTCAAAAGTTTCCTCTACTTCGATTGGTACTAGGTCGTCAGGTTCTGGTTCTACCAAGGGTGAGGGTTGGCGTTCATACTCAAGCACTTTCTTTTGTAATTCTTCGAGTTGTGCTTTGAGCGCTGCTACTTCGTCAGTTGTGTTAGCGGTGGTTGAGACTTCCTTGGGTGGTTCTGGTTGAGCTGCCAATTGCCTTAGTAGTTCGTCTCTTTCCTTTTCTAAGGCTGCATGGGCTTCGAGGAGATCAGCATGGGTTTCCAATACGATTTGCATATTGTCCGAGGGAATGGCCTTGAACTTCTCCGGGTCAATTTCTTGTGGGGAACCTTCCATGGCTGCTTCCAAGTTCTCTTCGTTTTGTGTCTGAAGCCGTCTATTTTCTTCCAGGGCTGCATACATATGCTTCCGTAATAGAGCCATGTTGCGGCGGAGCTTGAGGTTCTCTGTGATTTGGGAGTGTAGCAGATCATCCATTTGTTTTCTTTCTTCTGCATCTGACTGCGGTGGATTTGCCACTAATTGCTCATGTTGTTCTTGCAATGCACTAAACTGCTGTTGTAATTGTTTCTTCTCTTTCTCTAAGTCAAAGAATCTTCCTTGTAATGTTTCATGACTCCTGAACAAACTTGTATGCTGAGCGTCGAGGTGCTGATAGTGTTGCTGTAACTGAGACATGCACTGATACATGTTATTAAATACATTATTAATGGGGGTGGGTGCAGTAAGGGTGTTAAATGCAGGAGGAAAGGGAAAGGGGAAGGGAAGTGTGAATGCGGTGCTGGAAAATGGTGAAGTGGGTGGTGGGGGAATGGGAGATTGTGGCCGTATGGGGGAAGGGAGAGGTGCAGTGGAGGGTGATATGTCCATTAAATCCACGGTGGACGCAGTAGTGGGAGTGATTGTGAATAGTGGAATTGTGGGTGCAGTGATTGTGGTGAATGTGTACAATGGTGTGTGCAGTTGTGAAAATGAACTGCCCGGAAGTGTGAGAGGGGGAATGGGGATGTCAGTAGCTGCCGTTAGGATTACAGTGTTAGTGGAGGTATATACAAGGGAGGTGTTGAGAGGGTGTGTGGGTTGATTGGCGGTTTGTGCTTCAGTCATGGCAGTGGACTCAGATGCGGTGACGCTGGTTGTTATGTTGGTAATGGGAGGTGAATGTGGTGGAGTGGGAGACGGGGGTGGCAAGGGGGGTGATGGGGGTGCATTGGACACATGGGTCTCTTCAGTATCATGCACAGTGTGTGCTGTGCCCGTGGTCGTGGCTGTCCCTTGTGTTTCGGATACTAAGACATTCATTTGTTTCCCTGCTCGTGGGGGACGTCTTCCGTATCTTCTTTCCGTTCTGCGTGATTGTCCTAGGGCAGTATGCACTGTCTCAGGTACTCCTAAAGCATCAGAGATCATATCCAGTGTGGCACGATATTGTTCGTCGACTCCTTCCTCCTCAAGGATTTGGTGCATGATAGCCTTTCCTGTTGCAAGGGATAACTTATGTTGCTGTTGGACCCTATTGATGGTATCGTGGAGATTTTTCAACTCCTTTGTATACGCTGGGGCATCCTCTAGCTCCTATATAACTTCTTGCTCATAGTCATGCGCCTCCTCATAAGAAAATCATTCATGTTCATCCTCTTGTTCTTCTTCTTCTTCATCCTCCACTTCCACCACTTCTGGTTGTCTTGGCTGGGGTTGTTCTGTAGCCGTTTGTTGTCCACTACCCTGCTCTGCTTCGACTTCCGCATTAACAGCTTCAATGATTCTGGCAACTTCTTCATCCGTTAGATCTTCCAAAGTGAATCCGTGAGGAAATTCCAGATCAGTAGGTACTGGTGGAAACACAAGGTTAGGGCCATCTGTGCTGTGCCTGGGTAACCTGATAGTAAATGGTTGAACCCGCCTTGGTAGCCGTGGAGTTGTCTCAGGTGTTAGTGTTGCACCGCGGGCTTGTGCATAGGGCATCTGGACGGCGCCTCTCATTTTCTTTGAGGGAGGCCCTGCGGTTGATAGTCGGCGTTGAAATTCCTGTACCCTGGTCCAGATTAGTGCCCTTTGAACTGGCACATCATAAGCCAAACACCTGTAGACAATCCTGGTGAGAGCACAACATCCATATAATACTGACTTTTGCTTTTTGTACCATCGTTGATGAGCCAAATGGATTTGGTCTATAATCCAGTGAGGCATATTAATAGTCAAATCGAAAGCGTCTGCAAGGTAGAGACTGAACCAAATCTTCTTGGGAGGCATCGTGAACCTCTCCTGTGCGGGGAATGCGAAATGTTGCATGACCATGCGTAAATGAATGGCGATCGTAGGTGTCATCGCGACCATGTCCTTTAATTTCATCAAATTTCTGTTCTTCATATTGTCTGGAACCATAGTCTCTTTCTCCGTGGGAATGTGCATACCTTTCATGTCCAAAGCTTCCCTTACCAAGTTGATAGTTAATCTGAAGCGCTTGAGCTCATTGCCCCTTGTGAGAGATGGGAGGACAAAGGAGCTTGTATCCCTTTTTGTCTTTGCTCGGAGTAAGGGTGCTAATCAGATACGAGCACCTTAGAAAATCCGGCTTTGGCAATTGGAATTTGAAATACTCGTAGAGTCCTGCCTTCTTCCATATGGGTTTCAATCCTTCATTATTCTGCAATCTTTCAAATTCCCTGGTAAAAAAGTGATACCTGCCCCAGCGCCCATTGAATTCTATCTCTGCCTCCCACATATAAGTGCCTTCACCTAGGGGTCCTGCCACATCACTGAACCAATGAGAGTTTTTACTGACTGGCATAGTGTGCCCTTGTGGAGGGTTCTGAACTGGTATGGCGTGTAATGCCCTCAATGCCACAGGACGTTCCTTTAATTCCTCCTCAACCGGAAGGCTTTCAATGTCCACAACTTGGGGGCTGGTGCTTGCCTGGGAGCTAGTTCCTACCGTGTCTGCCATGTTACTTCTTGCTTCCTGTCTCTGTGAGAATATAGAAACATGTGTTAACATTGTACAGGACAAGAGAGAACCGTTGTTGTTCCCATTACAACATTAACATGAGGGTCGGGAGGGATTAATGGGTTAGTAAGTGCTCGGTGCGAGTGTGTGTAGTTAGGAATTGGGTAGACCTAGAAGCTAAGTGGAGTGACGTAGTGAGAGAATGATGTGGTTAGTAAGTGGGCATGGATTTACAACTGAGGTCAGGGGGTTTATTACAAGTCTTAGGCTGCCAAATGCGGTGGATGGGTTTTGCTCTTGGTTTCGTAGAGACTCTCGAGAGCTTTATAGGTGTGTCGGCTTGGAAATGAGGCCTTTTAGGGACCCATTTACAAGTGACTCTGTTCGTGCTCATGGGCCTTGGTGTGTTCCTGAGTGTTGAAAACGAGTGGATGCCGGCTGTGCGAGTGAATGGATCATGCTGTATAGGGTGTGGTCTTGGTGTAGCTATTTGAGCCCGCAGACAAGCCTTAGGAACCCAAATTTGCCTTGATTGTGGGCTAGCCTTCATCGACTTCTTGGGCACCCAAATAGACTTCACGTTAGCAGAAGAACTTCTGAAAGACTTCTTATTAGTGTCGTGTTGTTGGTTACTAATAAGAGGCTTTTCCCATGTGGTTGGATTGAGTGCGACCTGGTGTTCGCCTTTCCGCACCCACACTTGTTTCACTAGCTGAGACATTTTGCTGCGCCGGTACTTTTGATCTCCGACATAGGTAGTACTCTACTTCTTTTGCCTTTGATCCACCTTTGGTTGCTGCCTCCCTCTGGCCTTTGGAAAAGAAGGGGGTTCCGTTGCATCCCTGAATCCTTTTTTACGAACATCATTCCTCTGCAACACATAGTTTTGGACAAGAACAGCATGGTCATCTTCATGTGTACTCCTGGAAGGACCAGGAGTGTGTGCCTTTCCTAGTTCCTTGAGTGCTCCATTATCTAACTCTACTGTAATTCGACTATGATTGACCCATACCTGAAGAAGTCCACTTCTTAGGTTTAGGTTGACTGCATGATCATAGATCTAGTCCTGACCCAAGACAAGAGGCTCCGTGAGGTCTTCATCTTGGCACACTAGTACCTTAACTGTCATTAACATGTCCTGAATGTAGAGGGGAAGCTCCACCTCGCCCATGCAAGGGGTTTCCACACCTCCTAATCCTATGAGATAAGCTTCTATAGGATTGACCTTTAATTTCAATTCTTGATAGTAAGAGAGTCTCACCGCACTAGTGGCTGCACCTGAGTCAATCAATGCTCGCACGGACTGTGCACTAGTTCCTTGTCCTACCTCTATGGTCACAAAAGGTCGTCGATTAAGTATTATATGGGAATTTGTTCCTGTGACTTCACACATTGCCATATGATATCCTTGATCTGCATAGTCATTTGTTCTAAGCTGATCTCTACCTTGTCTTCGCAACTTCATCCTTCTGATGCGTTCTAAAGCTTCTGCTTGAACTTCTTCTCGAATCCGCTTTTCTTCTTCCTTGTGTTTCTTGGCGATATTGAGTCGACTTAGCATTTCCTCTGTGAGAGGTTCCTGATATAACTTGACTCTGCATCCGCTTATATAGCTTGGGAGAACATCGCCTTCTAATGTGGCTAGTTGTACTGCTCCACTTGTTGAGATTCTATTTATGATCATAGGTCCATAGCCACGCTTCTCTAATTTTCTCGCATGTTGTTTCAAAGTGTACACTAGTACTAGGTCGCCTGCCTTCAAACGTTTATCCTTAACGTGGGCATCAAAATATGCCTTCTGTCGTTTCTTAGCTGCATATATCCCTGCAACTGCCCTTAGTCTTGTTTCTCCTAATCGTTCAAGGTCAAAAAGTCTAGAGGAGAGTTCATGACCCGTCCATTCGTGCTCTTGTGCTACCTTTAATGTAGGTATCAAGAAGTCCAATGGTAGCACTGCATTTTGACCAAATACCATCTGAAAGGGGGTGGCTTGGAGTACCGTTTTGTACGCGACTCGGTATGCCCAAACAGCATGGTGTAGCTGTTTGTCCCAATCAGAGCGTTTATTATTCACGAGCTTGGTCAACACATTGCACAGAATCTTGTTTGTGCTTTCGGCTTGCCCATTAGCTTGTGGGTGGTAGGGGGCAGACTTCTTATGAACTACCAAGAATTCTTGGAGCAGATTTTCAATTATTTCATTCAAGAAGTGAGTGCCCCTATCACTTACTAGCTCTATTGGTAGCCCGTACCTGGTGAACACATTCTCAAATAAGAACCTAGCGGTCGTCTGAGCATCATTCTTAGTTGTAGCTTTTACCTCTACCCATTTGGTTAGATAGTCCGTAGCCACAATGATGTATTCAGCATGGGAACCCTTAGCTGGGGGATTAATAGGACCTACAAAGTCTATTCCCCACTTAGAGAATGCAGGTCCACCCATCATAGGTTTCAGTGGCATCTCATCTTTACGTATAGGATACTGAGTTCTCTGGCAAACATCACACCGTTTCACATAGGTATGTGCATCCATGTGAAGGGTCGGCCACCAGAAGCCCGCAAATAGTATTGCCTTGATCACCCGATCTGGTCCAAAGTGTCCTCCTGCTACACCTTGGTGAGCAGTTTCCAAGACCTTGAGATATTCACTTTCATGGACACATAGTCTCAGGTAACCATCTTTACCACGCTTGTATAGATTGTCACCGATGAGTGAATAATCCTGGGCTTCTTGTTCTAAACTCCTTTGCCTAGCCAGAGTCATGTCTGAAGGGAATGTTCTCATCCTTAAGAAGGATACTAGAGGTTCACTCCAATCTGGCATTATGGACACTTGATAAAGAGTGGCATGTTCCACAGATGGTTTAGTGCAGCAGATTGGGCATTCCTTGCACAGCTTTTGGACATCAGCTTCCATAGTTGGCCAATGTACTCCTAGTCTCCTTAGTGTTTGTAGGGTTCGTTGCTTTGAATAGTGTTGCTCGAATGCACCTACATGTGCTAATTGCAACCATTTAGCGTACTCATCCTCTTCCACACAACAAGCCAAGATCCCTTGATCTGTGTGCTTGTACATACTTCCTGCCATGATGTGATCCTTTTGGGCTTTTACAACCTCTCTATTTTGTGTGTTTACTACTGGATGGTTAGGCCCGTATGTCAATACTGGCACTAGTGGCTTAGCCCACTGTGGCACCACTTCCAAATTAAACAAGTAAGCATCAGGAAGGTCATCCGACACTCCTTGTGGGGCTTCTCCAGATGTGAGTCTAGAGAGATGGTCTGCTCTCAAGTGGATCCTACCTTTCCTTACCACAACCTCGAAGTCATATTCCATTAGTAAGAGAAACCATCTTACTAATCTACTTGTATTACATGGCTTGTTCACAAGATATAGCAGTGCCTGATGGTCAGTAAAAAATTTAAACTTATTGGCAAGCAAATAATGTCTAAACTTTTTGACCGCATATACCATGCCTAATCCTTCTCTCTTTGTAGTGGTATAATTTCGTTCAGCTGCATTCAATTGTCTACTAGCATAGGCAATTGGGAGATCCATATTACCTTCACCCGTAGGTTGGGCGAGTACACACCCAATGACATAATTGGATGCATCCACATGAACATGGAACGGCTTATTCCAATCTGGTGTGGTCAAGATTGGTGCTGAACATAATCTTCGTTTAAGCTCCTGGAAGGAATTCTCACATTCATCATTCCACTCAAAGTTAGTCAGAAGTCCGTACATGGGCTTTGCAATGACCGCATACATGTGAATGAACCGGCGGTAGTAACCACAATGCCCCATGAAGGCTTGTACTTCCTTGACATTCCTTGGCCTAGGTAGCTCTGCTATGGCTCTCACTTTCTCTTCATCAGTGGATATGCCATTCTTTGACACTATGTGTCCTAGAAGCTTGCCTTGCCTGACCATAAAAACGCACTTTTCTGGGTTTAGGCAGACTTGATATTCTCTACATTTGTCAAAGATTTGTCTGAGTTCAGGAATATGGGTTTGCCTGATGTTGGAATGGGCACAAAGATCGTCAACATAGACCTCTAAGTTCTTCCTCATGAACTCTTTAAATACATGACACATCAGCCTTTGGAAGGTTGCAGGAGCATTGGTAAGCCCAAATGGCATTACTCTAAAGGCAAAGATGCCCCATTCAGTGGCAAATGCTGTCTTATGTTGATCCTCTGGAGCAATGGCTACTTGATTGTAGCCTGAAAATCCATCAAGGAAGTTGTACACTTCCTTGCCTGCTACTCTTTCTAAGAGATGTTCTGTGATAGGAAGCGGATAGTTATCTCGAATTGTGGCGGCATTGACCTTCTTCAAGTTAATGCATACACACAGCTTTCCATTTTTCTTGGGCACCACTACGATGGGGGATACCCACTCAGTGTGCTCAATTTCGTAGATGAATCCAGCTTCAACCAGTCTATCTATCTCCTCCTTGATCTTAGCAGCATAATTATCGTTATATGTATATGGCTTTTGCTTAGAGGGTTTGGCGTCTGAGGTCATGGGGATAGTGTGTGAACATATGTCAGGGTCCACACCCTTCAAATCCTTGTAACTCCAAGCGAATACATCTCTGTATTCTCTTAGCAAGGCTATTAACGCATGCTCTTCTTCCTTTGTTAGGTCATGGCCTATGTACGTGCATCTCTCCTCTCCTTCTTCTAGGGCCACTACTATTTTCTTGGTGGTTTCTTTGTTATCATAGGCCTCTCCTGACTGTGCCTCTCGTTTAGGCATTCTTATCATGATTCTCTTGTCGTCTATCTCATACTTCTTAAAATTTTCCGGGACCTCAAACAAAGATTCTTCCTCTTCTGGTGTGACTTCTCTCTTCCTTCTTTTCTTTCCCTCTTCCTTCAGGGTCACTTGTGTGGCTAGCCTTACGTCACTTGTAAGCTCTCCATACCTCTGGGGTTGAAATTCTACTTTGTAGAAGTATTCTTCATTTGATGCAAAAGGTGGGTCCATAATGATTGACTCTAGATAGGAGTCACTTGCATCCTCAAATGCATCAGGGCTAGGTTCACACTCTTCTAACACTGCCTCTCCCATGATTGGCTCTATGGAGAAGACTGAAATGTCATAGCCATCCTCATCACAGTGAGGTGTCCATTGTTCTTCATTGATGGCTACATCCATTGTTGCCAGGATTTCCGCCCAGCCATGGGGTTCAAATTCTTCGTCAGGAAAGACTACAGGTGCATAGGCTGGGTCTTGAATTGATCTATGTGTTTCTTTTGCACCTACCTCTCTGGCTTTCTCTCTCTTTTCTTCTTCTACTGCTACTTTGCACATCCATAACTGGGTATCTTCATGCATCCATGAGGATCCTGATCCTATGGAATGCACCGATTCTGTATCATCTTTAGCTTTATGGATGGGATTCCATTGGATAGGAGGGACATCTCTATGAGAGTAATCGTTAAGATTCACTTTGGTCGTAACACCTAAGTGTTGTAGGTACAAAGAATTGGTTCCCCAATCCTGTACCACTTGCAACTGTCGCATAAATGGTCTTCCCAAAATCATCTCATAGGCATGATTCTTGCTGAAATCACAGATAGCAAAAGTATGCTCGAACTCAACACCACACGTGGTGAGAGTTATTCCTTCTAACAGCCCTAGGGGTCTTTCTATGTGACCATCAGCCATGTGCAATTTCATCCTCGTGGGCCTGAGTGCTGGCTTGCCCCAATGCTTCCATAGGGAAGTGGTGGCAATTGCAACTCCTGCATCGGAATCCAAAATAGCCTTGGTGGTGTAACCCTGGTAGGTAATGGGAAGATAAGTGTTCCCTTCTTCACCTTCGCACATGTCTCCTATCTTGTCCAAGGGTATCTCTGGCACTGTCCTATGTGATCCTACGTGGGAACGTGGTTTAGCTATCTCTGGCACTTGTTTGGCTACATGTCCCCATAATTCGGGTCTAACCTTGAGTAGCTCTTCCAACTTGAGATTACACTGCACTTTAGTGTTTTTCACTACATCTGTGTTCCTAGGGATGACAGAGTCTTCGTTTCTTACCATGACAGTGGGTGCTCTCATACAAGTAGACTTAGTTTCCCATGGGCCTGTGAAGTGGGGTAATTCTTGTAGAGAGTTAGACTCAAAGTCTAATCTTTCCTGAGATTGGGTGCTCTCCTGTTCCTCATAAATGGATGGGATATCTTGTGGGAATTGGTCATGTGCATCATCCACAAGTTCAATAGGAGGAGGGACTTCACTCTCTTTAGCCCATTTGTCTTCTTGAATCTCTCTCAAGAACTCTGGTGAACACCTATGCAACGATGAAAGGGTGTCCGGTTCAGTCGTGTTTGGCACATAAACACCCTGTGAGGGAATGCTTATTCCATTGTTGACTCTTTCCTCATTCTGAGAGACTGTTGGAGCATAGGCTTCCTGGGGAGGATTACTTAGTCCATCACTTGTCCTCTCCTCCGTTGGGTAAGAGTTCTGCACATGTGCTTTCTGGGGGGGAACATAGGTTTTCTGAACAGGCGCATATGCTTTTGAGGGAGGCTCATCTACCTTTTGGGGGGCAAGATAAGCTTTTTGAGGAGGCACAGGGGTTTCCTGAGGAGGTAGACTTCTCAGTTCTTTTGCCCTTTCCTTCCTTTGAGTGACCGGTTCCTTTTCAGATTGGGCAATTAGCCTTTCTATTCGTTCTAGCAGTCCATCAAAGTGTAACTGCGTCTTAGCTGAACTAGAGATGTTAAAGAGGCGACTGGCTTCAAATATGGCCTGAGCCAATTCCACCATCTTAGCACAAATCTTTGTTCGTTCTAGCTCCAGTTCTGCTCTAGGATAGCACTTTTCATGATCAGTCATGTTTGGCCCTTCTTGGATTCTGGCCTGATATGCCTTAAGCATCATATTAAGGTCCTCGGGAGTGGGATCTGCTAGGACCGATCCTACTCTAGGGGGTGGTGGGATTGTGTGAGGTGGGTTGGAAGGTGGCGGTTCGGATGGAGAAGGGAATGGTGATGATGGGGTAGTGTGAGAGGGAGTTTGAGTTGTGAGTTCAGTTTTGGTTTCTCTTATGTTTTCCTCAAGTTCATTCATCTTTTTAGCCCATTGTCTTTTCATTCTTTCTCGACTATCTTTCCAAGCTCTAGTCCTCTTCTTTGTCGTGCTCTCTGTTTCACTAACTTCTGGGCTTTTTTCCTGATCTGCACCCTGGTTTTGCTACAATGCTTGAGCTCTAGTGACTACCAGTACTGGTGCAGTCAAAGTCACGCTCCCTGTGGAGTCTACCACTAACCCCACAACGTTAATAGGAGTGATTTTTGGCATATTATTGGGGTTCTTTGGGCAATCTCGTAAGAGATGCTCCTTTCCGCATTCTTGGCAAAAGCCCTGGATCGTCACTGACTGGGGTTGTGTAGGTGGAGGTAAGGGACAATCACGAATGAGGTGATCTCCCAGACATCTGTAGCATGGTCCTCTAGGGAATGGGGGTCTTACCTGCCTAGGTTGAGGTCTAGGATTGGGGTTTGCGTACATGACGTTTGTGTAATCTGACTCCCAACTAGGTTCATTTGGTTCTTCACTATAGTAGGACTCGCCATGTTCCGGAGACTGCATGTAGTAGGCCTGGGGACTATCGATATGTGTAGAATCAAAGCTATGGTCACTCGGGTCACTTTCAGAAAGCAATGGTGTTACAGGGACTATAGCTCTATTCAGGTTCTCTTCTGCAGCTGCATATTTTACTGGGATCACGTTGGATGGAGCTGGAGGCTGTTGGGCTAACACAGGCTGAGGCCTTTGTTGGTTTTGGTATTGTGGTTGGTAGGTTTGTTGAGGCCTAGCATATTGCTGTGGTGGGTACTGATTCTGGTATCTTCCCTGCTGAGGATAGGGTTGCCTAACCGCCTGCTTGTTGTATGGGCAATCTTGCGCGGTGTGATTGGTGTACCTTCGTTCTATGGTGCAGTACTGGCTACTAGGATTCACTTGGGGTTGAGCCATGATGGGACACACGTTTGCCATATGGTCACCCCCACAAGTATAGCATCTTTTCACAGGGACAAACCTTGGGATTTGTTTGCTAGAGACACCTAATTTCTGAGCCACTTTCTCTGCAAGTTCCTCAATTGATGTGGATTGCGTGGAAGAGAGGCAAGAGGCACTATCTGAATCTTTGTATATCTTAGAAAGCTCTAACTCCTCCCCTAGGTTATCCTCGATGTCAATGCACATGCGTACACACTCTTCTATGGTCCTAGGGTCCTTCAAGTACACATAGGATCTCAATTTGGTACTTAGCAATCCATCCAGGAATAAAGTCACTTGCTTAGCTGGCGTGGGTAACTCAGGGGTAGGGCATCTCTCTAAGTATTGCCTGAATCTTCTTCCTGCAAGTCTCACAGTCTCTTGAGGGGTTTTCTTGAAGCTGTGAATCAATGAGGAGGTATTATGCCTTATGCCACTCTTAGAGAATTCAATAATGAAAGCCTCTAGGAGTTGGTCTATGCTCCTGAACTGTCTCTCATTCAATGGTTGAAACCACGTAAGGGCTGTGTTCCTAAGGGTTAGACCAAAGGCATTATACTGCATGAATAAATCCTCCACTTGTTCCGCTCTCAAGACTTGCCTAAACTCAGCCACATGATCGTATGGATCTCCCATGCCATCGAAGTAGTTCTTCATGGACTTAACTAGCTGGGTTGGTCTCAAAGTCCTTGTGTGCTCTCTAGGTCGTGGTAGAGGGAACTCACCGGCATTTCTTCGATGTCCTGGGGCTCTAAGTACCTCAGGCTCTACTCTATTTGTTTCCGTCCTCATTCTCTCTCTGCCCCCTGAGTTGGCAAAGCTTACCTCAGGTCTATCTCTATGTTTGTCTCTTTGAGCTCCATGAGCTTGGGATGTTCCAGCACCAGGGTGACCATAGGAAACATTCGATCTTGGTTGGGGAAAAATAAATTCACCCTTCCAAGTGTAAGCGTGCCTATCATTTTCTGTAACCACAAAGATCCTTTCCGACGAACGATCTAAGTAGGTCGCTCTACCTGGGCTATCTGGATCTTTAAACTCATAGATCATGAGTGTCCCTATATCAATTGGCTTGTCTGATTTATACCTCCAAAAGGCTTCATCGGTTTCTCGGTTTAGCAGCAGATCTATACTCTTATTGTCCTGTGGGATCCACTCGGGAGTGATGATCCTTGTTAGCACTGACTTCCCACGAGGGGTCCTAGGTTCTACACCCATGTTTCCTTGCTCCAAGTCACCTAAATCCGCTTCTGAGATCACATTTCCGAATTCGTCTGTTCTATCTAGGTGACTGGTGTCTACGTATATAGTTCCTTCTTTGTCCAAGTATGCTTCGTTTTCAAACTTGACAGCGGGGTGCTCTAGTCCAATGGATTGGTCAGGGTTTTTAATCTGGACCACGGATCTTCCTAGACCGTCCTCATAGATGCTAGCACCTAATCGGTTGGTCCTAAGGTATTCCAACTGTGTTTTGTAAGGGCCTTCTACTCTGTGCAAGTATGGCACTCCTGATCTTCCCGTAGGTCTGTCCATGCCTTGAGACATCTCTGATTCACTGGTATCAGAGCTAGGGTAATGCGAGTGGTGACTCAACTGCTGGGCCCAAGACCTCGCAGTATGATTGATGCTAGCTTCTCAAGACCTGAGGCTTTGTCTATCCCTTACTAGATGCCGTCCTGATCTAAGGTTCATATGCCTAGTTAAGTAGCCCGATTTTTGCCCAGAGTACAACCTCGTTACCGATCAATTGGTATCAGTCACTTGATTCGTTTTTAGTGTGTTATCATGTTTATAATCTTGTCTGATATTGCGTCGTCAGGAATACTTGAGTATTTTTCGTACTTTAAGTTGATCGTTCCACCTTAAATTCTTTTCCTTTAGGATTCTCAATCGTACGAAGATTATGTAGTTATCTTGAACTTTGAGTATTTTGGTAGTCTTCAACTTGATAGATGCCTATCGCCACCCTGGCTTACTCCTATCACTAGTCGTTCTTAGCCTAAGCTAGGAATTGACAAAGGGAGTTGAGAATTTCCAACCTTTTGTTTCCTTCTTGGTTGCCCTTGAGTGCCCAGGAAGCGTGTTCCCAAGCTTGCACTTACTCTTGCTTAGATTGTCGTTTGATGCTCTCACTGGATCTGTAGGAGTTCCAAAGTTAGCTCAAGACTTAGATTGAAAAACAGAACCAATCACTCTCATTCATGTAACACAAACACCAATTTGCACTATGCTTTTTTTGGAAAACAATTCTAGAGATCCCTGAATTTTGTTTCCCCTGGGTATGGTCAACTTCAATATACCCTATCTAAAAATCAATGCATTATTCTTATAAAAAACAGTTGAGGGCGTGTAGTATATGCCACGAGCTTTCCGACAAGCCCTAGAGCTCAAAAAATGGATTTCGTATGAAAAAGTTATGCCAGTTCAGGGTTCTGGTACAAAAACAGGGTTCAGGTACAAAAACAGGGTTCAAACAGACTGACAAATCCCTGGATATTTCTCAAAACACACTCATAGGAACCTCCAAAATACTAATGGATTGACTATTATGCCCCAAAATTGACCCCAACTTTGGAAAAAAAAAGCAAACCCTAATTTTTGGCCGAAAAGCCTGTCAATCGCGATCAACAGGTCTGTCAATCACGATTGACAGAGGTGTCCGTCGGGCCTGTCGGTCGCGATCGACACGTCAATCGCGATCGACAGCGTCAATCGCGATCGACAGAGTCGGTCGTGAGGTCTGTCAATCGCGATCGACACTTTTTCCGGGAATTCCGCCGTAATTTCAGTCAATCGGGGGTGTGTCCGTCGCGATGGACATGTGGCAACGCGTAAAAGTCAATCAGTCGTGGAATTTCAGTCGGTCGCGATCGACGGTGTCAATCGCGACTGACAGAGGTGTTGGTCGTGGCTGTCGATCGCGATCGACGGTGTCAATCGCGATTGACAAGTCCTGCATGGCAGCCAGTCGATCGTGGAGGTCTGTCGGTCGCGATCGACAGGTCTGTCGGTCGCGATTGACAGGTCTGTCGGTCGCGATTGACAGAGGCTGTCGGTCGCGATTGACAGAAAACCTCGGAATTTTTCTACTGTTTTTAGTGTTTTAGGATGTGCTCCTTGTGCTTGTTCTAGTGGTGCACTCAATTTTGTGAAAAACCAAAAATTTCTGTCAGTCGCGATCGACAGAAGCCTGCGACCGCGAGATAGTTTCTGAGTTTTTCGTACCTGCGCAGAGTGCTGAGGATGATGATACAGCAAGAACCTGCAATGAAACTCAAGAAACATGCAAAATCCGCGCACACAAACAGCTCTCTTGCTCTCTCTCTCACAAGTGAAATGAGGAAAATGAGGTGGAGATGGTGATATTATCAAAAACTGAAAATTTTCGCGATGATGGAGATGGAGGTGGGAGATGGTGATGTTGATGATGGTGATGAAGATGGTGAAGAAAGTAAAAGAAAATCGATGAGAGTGAAGAAAATACCTACAACTCCAATGCGTCAACTCTACGTCTTACCATCACACGCTCGTCCTCAAAGCTCGATCCCCGACAACGGCGCCAAAATTTGGTGTAGCTCAGTGATGAGTAGCACCTCCTTTAATGTCAATCCGGGAAGACCTGAGGATGGTATGAAGACCTCGAGCAAGTGGAGGCACAAGTGCGTGGAGACACACACACACAAGACACACACACACACGTGCACACACAGTAAGACTAAGAGTGAGAAGCAATGGAGTTCTTTGATTACTTTCAAAAAGCTCTTACAAGTTCATTTCAATTACAATCTAACCTCAAAAATGAGCTCTCTAGCTCCTTTTATAGTTTTTGACTAGCTTTGGCCCTGTCCAGACCTAGTGTCTGGCCTAGTTAAAAATTAGGTTCCAGGGCTTATTTGAGGGCTCAAACGAGATCTAAAAAATATGAAAACTGACAGGTAGATGCTTCTAAAGCTCCTCAAGCTCAAGGACTCCTTGGCTTGCACAAAATGGAGCTTCAAAAATATGAAATGATATTTACAATAATTGTTAGTGATGAAAATCACTATTTTTGTAGGGATTTCTTCTAACGATTTGACATACTCATCTTCGAGCTCCCTACTTGCTCCTTCTCCTTGCGTATCCATCCTGAAAAAATGTTGGCCTACTTGCCAGACCGTCGTTGACTGCTCTGTCTGCTTGTACTTTCCCTTCTCTCTGACTCCCTTCTTAAGCTTCCTTGCCTAGAGAGTCCTTCAGTTCCAACAAATGGCTTCCAATATTGACCTACCTTTGACAAAACCTTTTTGTTCCTCACTTAGCCATGCTCTCAGATGGATGGAAATTCTATTGGCTATAACACTGAGTCACAACAAATGAGAACAAAGACATGTTCTCTATTCCTTTTTACCTAAAGACCATGATATCAAGCAATAAAGTGGGCATTTTACAATATCTAGAAAGCATCACCTGTTCTTGCTTGTAAATATTGTCACTAGAAGCTTGATCTTATATCCCAAGTAGTCAAGATAGATATAATAAAAAACTTGTTGCCATGAAAACTAGTTGTTCAGCATGATCAAGAATCCCACATCATGATCTTTGACAAGAGATTAGAGTTGAAGGTACAAGTAAGAGTTCGGGAAGCTCCTTCATTACATCTATAACCTCAACAAGCAAAGATTATAGCTGATTAAAAGCTACTCGAAAATCAGAGTACATGTGTTGCAAAAATCGGAACATTTTAACAAGGCAATTAAGATCATCCCCTTTGTATAGTTAAGATCGTCATTGAATGCTGGGCCATATTCACATAATATGAAATACATTTCACAAAAGCATTCCCAAGAGAAGATTATAATCAACAACATTATACTAAGAAACATTCACACATGATCAGAGAAATGCTCAAGATAAACCAAGTTGAACACAAAGTGGAAGCAGAACTCGACATTATATTTCTATTAAAATGATGTTTTACATTTCATGTGTTTTACAAGAGTAATATGAATCTACAATAGAAGCTGATCATAGCTTTCCTTAGGCTCAAGCATAATGGGATCCTCTAGAACATTAGAACACATATCCTGCCTCTCTTGCTCCAAGATTGGCTCTTCAAGGTCAGCCATGTCCCTCGGTTCATCTGCAAGTGGGGGAACAGGCTCCCTTGAAGCCGGTTGGAATCTCTCCGTGTCCGCAATGTGCTTCCTTCCAACCTCTTGGTCTTCATCTGGGCATTCATTCATCCCATTGATTCTCATTCTAATGAATCTCACTTGAGCATCATCCTTCTCCACAGCTATGCAGTGCCTGAACATCTTTAAGGAGCAAGCGAGAGTCGTTCCTGAAATAGCAGAAAACCACTTAGAGGCCTCAATCAACATGATGACTAATGAAAATTGTTAAAATTGAAATTACCTGTGCCCCAAAAAAGGTCTAGGACCCAGTCATCATCATTGGAGAATAGTTGAAGCAATCTCATTATGAGCTTTTGTGGCTTCTGATAGGGGTTAACCAATGTCATGTCCCCAGCTACATGACGAAGTTTCTTGGTAACGGCTGGGAACATGAGCACATTTGAGATCCCATTCTCATTGCAATGCTCCCTGAATCTCCTTTTGCTTACTTCATCATAATAGCCAACTGTAATGCGAAGTACCTTGAGTCAGTTTGAGTAGTTATCTTGATGAGAAGCGAATAGGTAATCTGTTACACTGTCCGAGTATGTTCTGCGAGTTTTTTACCAGACTCATTGCATTCGGTGTATAACTGTTGATCCCAAATACGAGTACGAAATAGTATCTTCGGTAAACGTGAACTCTTGAGATCATTGGTAAGTGTTGTAACGAGTGAATCTGTCAGTTATAGTATTCACTTTGGTTGATTTACGGTATAAGAGCGAATCGGTATATTAGACTACTACTCTGTTCCAATAGCAGCTAGTCTGAAGAGTTCGGTACCCAGGAATAAAGAATGCAAGCATTGCCTAATTTATACTAATAACTGAGCTAAGACGAGTATTTGACGTTGTAATGAAAATTTGGGAAAAGAGACAGGGCCTCTGTTTAACAGACCCCTACCACTCCCAAGAACCCACGTTAGTTCGGTAAAGCCTTTCGGTAATCATACCGACAGTTTAACTCATTCTACGGTGAATCACTGTTTTACATTAATATTTGTTCAGTAACTATTTCGGTTAGTCATAAACACGTCGTACGTTTAATACGTTTAACACTTTTTATGCTTCTTCAACACTTGGCACCGTCTGTGGGAAAGTGGCATCAAGATTGCCAGTCATCTGTCAGAATTAGATTATCGTTCGATTGGAAGTAGCAATAGAACCAGATTGTTGCAAACTGTTTCGTTAGTAATACTACGCGATTAGTACAAAAGATGATACATGCCGGTTACTCGATCCGGTGAAACGTATCCTAAGAACCATCAGTCTGGAGTACTTAATGTACAAAAGACAACTCTGGAAGGTAAGAATACAACTAGGTCTGACCCCGTTGTCAAGAAAGTTAAGAAAGTTAATTCCGGTCATATTCCGGTGGAACATGTTACGCCTCTGGTACATTCCGGAACTATTTCGGTACAGTCTGTCGAAGATATAGTAATTCCAGAACCTACCAAGACGCAGTTGGAATCCAGTTTAACACTCGTGGAAAAAGATTCAGATTCATCTACGATTAGAAACGCTCTAGTCAAAGAAAGCGGCGAAGGCGAAAAAATGCCGAATTCGGGCATAATTTCAGTGCCTTTCGGTGATAATTCGGTAAGAGAATCACAGTTTTTCGGTGACGATTTAGCATTTTCTACTGAATCTTCAGCCTAATCACCACGCTTGGAAGCGAGTTCCCATACACTGGACATCAAGGAGGAAGGAAAGTTGTTGGAAACAGAGATTCGAAGCACATTAAGCAAGATAATCGCACCGAAAAGTGCACCATCCGACGATACAGATTCCGGTAGTTTAGATATTCCGGCCCGAGATACAGAAGGAAGGTATAATACACTCACGATGAATGGGCAACAACAACAACAACAGTTATGTCCACCTAGGCTACCTCCAATGGGAGTGACGTACACGAAGTTTGGTGGATTTCCAGGAGATGATCCGGATGCTCACGTACGTACCTTCGAGATAAGCTACGCAGTTCTCAATCATCCACTGGATCAGGCCTACAAAGCCATTGTCTTCCAATCTACACTTGTCAACGAAGCAGCTAGATGGCTTACAAAATATGATATTAATCATTTCGGCACCTACGAAGCAGTACGAGATGCTTTTTTGCAGCGATTCAGGCTAAAAGAGAATCCAACCGAAATTTTTGACTATCTGCAGAATAACAGACAGAAGGCAAATCAAACCGTACAGGAGTATGATACTCTCTTCAGAACACACTTAAGGCAGCTACCACCGGCTCACGCTAACTTGCCAGATGATGTTATCACTCAGTGGTTCATCAATGGCTTGGTTCCACAACTTAAGCAGATCATGATCATAAGATGTGTCGGAGCCATGTCCCTCGATGCAGTCATTGCAATGACTCTGCAACTGGAACACAAAGTCGATGGATTTACAGAAGATTTAGAATGGTTAAAAGCAAACAAGAATGTTGCAGAAGATATGACTAGATAGGTATACTGCAACATATGCAAAAATTCAAGACATACCAGTGCCAATTGCGCACTTAATCAAACATTCTGCGCTATCTGCAACATTGCCGGACACACCACCGAAAACTGCGCATACAACGCTAGAGTACAAGGAACAGCGACTGTCAATGCAATTATCCAGGAACAAGGACAGTCAGCCAATCACTATGTGCCTCCACAAATGAGAAACAACCAGCAGCAAGGATATCAAAATTACCGAGGACAGAGGAATAACAATTATAATCCAAACCGCTCGCAAAACGGACCACCACCGGAAAATCCCAATTTACCACCACCACGCTGCCATTTTTGTGGTGAATTTGGACATATTAGGAGATTTTGCAAGGATGCAGCTGAGTATGATCAAAGGAAGAAGGAACGTCAAAATCCAATGGCCAACATGGTAAAAATCACACCGGTAGAGACACAGGCTGCTGCAGTCCAGACCCGTTCCGGTAAACAATTGCAACCGGCAGCAGAAATATTTGAACCAGGGGTACGTGAACAACACAGAATGTATAATAAGGCTAGTAAATGGACCACAGCAGAACCACCAGTCTTTCCAGAGCCTATTCCGGTAGCCCAGCCCTCGTTAACAAAGGAAGGAACACAACAAAGGGAGTTAGCAGCAGAAACATCATCAGCAGCAGATACATTGCCCACCGTAGACACCTCCGCATCAGCAGAGGCATCAACTTCAACATTAGTAGAGCCTGTCAATCAATCTCAACAGGCTTGAGAAATCTTATCTAAGGCATCTATCACTCTGCCTCTAGGCCAAGTACTGGCATTAGTACCTGGAATTCGACAACAGTTCCAACAACAGTTCAGTCCGGTACCTTCTTGTATTCCGGCAACAGTAGCAGTCCAACCGGAACCTGATTCTATGGTTGATCATTCAGTTCCCTTGATTACAGTATGGTATAAGAATCATAAGATTACGCAGGTATTAATTGATGGAGGCTTTGGTTGCGACTGCGGCATTATGCAAAAGATTAGGATGGACCGAAATCGAACCAGTTCAATTTTTTGTCAGAATGGCAGATCAATCAAGAGTCCATCCTGTAGGAGTTCTGCGAAATGTACCCATCACTTTGCAAGGTACAACCTTTAAAATTACCTTTGTTATACTAGATTTGCCGGAATCCACTTTGGATTACAACCTTCTTTTTGGCCGACCTTGGCTGAAACATGCGAAGGTAATACAGGACTGGTCTGCACAAGAGCTTACTTTTAAAGATGCCAATCGTAGATATGTGGTAGAATTAGATGCTATACAACCTTGCGAGCTACACGCTAGACCGTATTTTGCTGAACCAGTCCATATGCTAGATGGATTGTCACATGATGAAGAAGAAGAATTTCTGAAGAGTAACGCTGACTTAATTTCCTTAGGGACTATTGATCTACAGCCCGTTGTAGATAATTGGATGCTTCAGTCTGTACAGTAATACCCGTCACAGAAGAGGCTAAGAAGGAAGACATTGTTTCGACACATGACGATGAATTGCAGCAACTTCTTAAACTAACAGACAACACAAAGAAACATCAACAGTTCTATGTCCCCGAAGATCAGCTGATTACTTACAATTTAGGAGATGAAGATCATCCGCGTCCTGTGAAGATAAAGCAAAACTTACCGGAAACATTTCAAGCAAATTTAATCCAGCTACTCCAAGAATTCACTGATGTCTTTGCATGGGACTACAAAGACATGAAAGGATTGGACCCCCGTATCTACTAGCACAGGGTCATGCTAAAGCCAGAAGCAAGACCGATAAAGCAAACCAGCTACCAGATGAATCCCCACTATGCATCCCAGGTAAAGGCAGAACTTGATAGGTTATTGAAAGTTGGATAGGATGTCACGAGATGTATTCATTTCTAGATGGATACAGTGGCTACAACCAAGTAAGAATGGCCGAAGAAGATATACCGAAAACTGCATTTATTACCAATTGGGGTGTCTTTGCTTGTACGGTAATGTGGTTTGGATTAAGAAACGCACCAAGCACATTTCAAAGATGTATGCAGGAGATATTTTCTCCTTATCTCACTTCATTTATGCAAGTATATCTCAACGATTTTTCAATTTTCGGTAAGATGATAGCACATCTGTTTCATTTACGGTGCTGCTTTCAGAAATGCAGAGAATATAGACTCTGTTTGAATCCAAACAAATCGGTGTTGGCGGTCTCATGTGGCAAGTTACTTGGCCACATTGTATCTGCACAAGGTATCCAAGTAGATCCAGATAAGATTTCGGCAGCATTAGAAGCTCCGGTGCCAGCTTCTCCAAAAGAAGTTATGCGCTTTATGGGCCAAGTACGGTAGCATGGAAGGCACTGACGGTGGCTTGCTCATTTGGCTATACCACTAAACAAGCTAATCAGCAAAACACCTCGACAATTTGAATGGACCCAGGAATGCCAGATAGCCTTTGATCGTTTAAAGCATTTATTAACACAAGTTCCTATCTTACAACTGCCGGACTGGGATCACCCATTTCATATATTTCTTGATGCTTCAGATATAGCAATAGGAAGTGTATTGATGCAACAAATTGATAAATGGTTCAGACCAGTGTATTATGCAAGTCGAAGATTAGCACCTGCTGAGAAAAATTACTCTGTAACAGAAAGAGAATGTCTAGGGCTAGTATATTCGGTCAAGAAATTCAGACATTACTTGTTAGGCCGTAAATTCACATTTCATGTAGATCACGTTGCACTTGACTATCTAGTTCGGCAGCAGCATCTAGGTGGTCGATTAGCGGGATGGGTCTTATTCTTGCAGGAATTTGATTACGAAGTCATTCACCGGCCAGGCAGTTCACACGCCTTAGCAGATTTTTTATCCCACTTAGATTCCGGTGAAGCTCCGATGGGCATAGATGACACGACACCCGCGATTTATGTATCAGAACCAATTAATGAAGAATCTGCAGACCCACCTATCCCATTTTCGTATTATGATCAGATCTTGACCTTTCTCACTGATGGTTGCCTTCTATCTCAGACTTCTACGGCAGTACACAAAAAAATTGCAGTCTTTAGCCATCGATTTCAGTTAATTGCTGGAGAATTATATTATGTAGATCACACCGGAATCCTACTTCGATGTATTCCACCGCATGAAGTTAACTCAGTTATCACTTTGGCTCACTCGATTCCTTCCGGTGGCCACTTTGCTGCAGATCTAACTCACCGGAAAATTCTGCAGAGTGGTCTCTGGTGGCCAACAATGTACAGAGATATATTACAGTTTGTCAAACTATGTGATACTTGTCAAAGATCGGGTCAGCCTTTGCAACGTCATTTTTTTCCTCTGCAACCCATCTTACCAATGGAACCTTTCCAGAAGTGGGGTCTAGATTTTATCGGTCCAATTACACCACCAGCAATCTTCAGTAACAACCGTTACATACTGACCTGTACAGACTATGCAACCAGATGGGCTGAAGCCAGGGCTTTACGGTCTGCTACAGCCGTTACGGTAGCAAAGTGTCTGATAACCGATGTCTTTCCACGTTTTGGCTTACCACTGGAATTTGTCTCAGATCAAGGCACTCATTTTGTAAACAATCTAATGAAGGCACTTGCACATTCGTTCCAGGTCACACATAAATTTAGTTCTCCTTATTATCCTCGTGCTAATGGATTGGCCAAAAGTACAAACAAATCTTTGCTGAATATCCTTCGAAAATTGATCATAGAATCACCGGAAAGATGGGATCAACTGCTACCTGCAGTGTTATGGGCATACTGGACTACCTACAAGGTAACAATAGGATTGACACCTTTCAAATTAGCTTATGGCTTAGAAGCTATAGCACCAATGGAGATAGTCATACCAAGTTTACGCGTAGCAATCACTCAGAAACTTCTACCGGAAGACTCACTGTCAATTCGGTTGGACACACTCAGAGAGTTAGATGAGCACCGATGGCTCAGTTTCTTAACTATGCACGAAGTTCAACTAAGACAGGCAAGGACGCACGATAGAAACCTGAAAACTCCAGTGTTTTTGGTAGGACAGCTTGTACTTTTTTATAATGCAAAGTCAAATAGATCCGCCAGCAAATTCAAATTACGGTGGTTCGGCCCTTACAAAATCTCAGAGCAAATCGGTCTAGCAACTTTTCGGTTGATTACGTTGACCGGAAATCCACTTCCAAAAGCAATCAATGGCTCGAAGCTGCGGCCGTATCAAAGCGCTACTAGTCCGCATTAAATCATTCGGCGGTGGACCGCATTTTTTAGCTTTTGTTTTTACTTTTCATTCTGTTCTTTCTCTTCTTTTTAAAATAGCCGTGTTTTGTCATAAGCCGCCCTCCTTACTATTGAGAGCAGTATGGGCACCCAAGGACTGACTAGACAAAGAAGCCAGCGGAGAGAGTCAGAACAAAGTGAAGGAGTAAGTAGACAAAGTAGTAGACGCAAATCTGGCAGATAGGCCCTTCAAATTTTCCCAAATCTACATATTTTAACAGTGATTCTTATCACTAACAGTCATTGTACATACCATTTCATATTTTTGTAGCTCCATTTTGTGCAAGCCAAGGAGTCCTTGAGCTTGAGAAGCCTTAGAAGTACCTACATATCATTTTTCGTATTTTTTAGACTCCGTTTGAGCCCTCAAATTGGCCCTGGAACCTAATTTTTAACTAGGCCGGACACTAGGTCTGGACAGGGCCAAAACCTAGTCAAAAACTATAAAAAGAGCTAGAGAGCTCATTTTTGAGGTTAGATTGTAATTGAAACGAACTTGTATGAGCATTTTGAAAGTAATCTAAAAGCTCCATTGATTCTCACTCTTTGTCTTGCCTTGTGTGCGCGTGTGTGTGTATGTGTGTGCATGCTAGTGTGCTTCTCACTCACGCACTTGTGCCGCCACTTGCTCGAGGTCTTCATACCATCCTCACGTCTTCCCGGATTGACATTAAAGGAGGTGCTACTCATCATTGAGCTACACCAAATTTTGGCGCCGTTGCCGGGGATCGAGCTTTGAGGACGAGCGTGTGATGGTAAGACGTAGAGTTGACGCGTTGGAGTTGTAGGTAATTTCTTTATTTTTCCTATTTTTCTCTTTCTTACTTCACCACCACCATCATCATCATCATCCTCACCATCTTTCACCTCCATCTCCATCATCGCGAAAATTTCAGTTTTTTGACTATATCCCCATCTCCACCTCATTTCCCTCATTTCACTTGTGAGAGAGAGCGAGAGAGCGAAATTGCATGTGTTGTTTTTGCATGTTTCTTGAGCTATCTTGCAGGTACAGGTCACATCATCATCCCCAGCCTCCTGTGCAGGTACGGAACTCGACGAAACTGTCTCGCAGTCGCCGCCTTCTATCCATCGCGATTGACAGAAATTTTCACTTGTTGGTAAATCTGAGTGCACCACAGTGGACTAGAGACCCTGCACACCACCTTTCCACCAAAATTTTTGAAAATCTTGCAAGATTTCAGTCCATCGCGATTGACAGCCCTGTCCATCGCGATTGACAGCTCTGTCCATCACGATTGACTGCCAGTCCATCGCGACCAACTGCCTGTCCATCGCGACTGACCCTCTGTCCATCGCGATTGACTGAGCCACCTGTCCATCGCGATTGACTGAGCCACCTGTCCATCGCGACTGACTCTCTGTCCATCGCGATTGACTGACCCATCTGTCCATCGCGACTGACTCTCTGTCCATCGCGATTGACTGAGCCACCTGTCCATCGCGACTGACTCTCTGTCCATCGCGATTGACTGAGCCACCTGTCCATCGCGACTGACTCTCTGTCCATCGCGATTGACTGACCCATCTGTCCATCGCGACCGACTGCCAGCCCATCGCGATTGACTGACCCACCTGTCCATCGCGATTGACTGAGTCACCTGTCCATCGCGATTGACTGAGTGTCCATCGCGATTGACAGCCCTGTCCATCGCGATTGACAGCCAATTTTAGCCAAATTTTTTAAGGATTGTTAATTGAAGAGTTGGGCTAATTTTGGGCACAAATATTATACTCTTGAGCACATGAGGAAGCCTTAGGAAAGCAACTCGGGGAAAAGCTGTTGCACACTGACCCTGTTTGAACCCTGTCTTAACCCTAGAACCCTGAACGGTCACAACTTTTTCATACGAAATCCATTTTTTGAGCTCTAGGGCTTGTGGTAAAGCTTGTGGCATATACTACACGCCCTCAACTGTTTTTTATGAAGATAATGCATTGATTTTCAGATAGGGTATTTTGAAGTTGACCATACCCAGGGGGATCAAAGTCAGGGGTCTTTAGAATTGTTCTCTTAAAAATCACTATGCAAGCTAGTGTGTGTGCTATAGGAATGAAAATCATTGGTTCTGTCTTTGGAATTTAAATCTTTAAGCTAATTTTGGAACTTTTACAGATCCTTTGAGAGCATCGAAAGGCGTTCTAAGCAAGAGTAAGTGCAGGCTTGGGAACACACTTCCTGGGCAGTCAAGGCAACCAAGAAGGAAACAAAAGGTTGGAAATTCTCAACTCCCTTTATCAATTCCTAGCTTACGCTAAGAACGACGAGAGGTAGGAGTAAGTCCGAGCGACGATAAGCAGGTATCAAGTTGAAGACCACCTAAAAACTCAAGTTCAAGCTAAAAACTTAATCTCTGTACTGTCGATAACATAAAGGAAAAGGACCTAACGTGGAACGATCAATCTGAAAGTACGAGGAACATTCAAGTATTCCTGACGACGAAATATCAAACAAGACCTTAAACACGATAAATAACTAAAAAGAATCAAGTGACTGATACCAAGTGATCGGCAACGAGGTTGTACTCTGGGCAAAGAATTGGGCTACTTAGATAGGCATATGAACCTTAGATCAGGACGACATTTAGTAAGGGAGAGACAAAGCCTTAGATCTTCAGAGGCTAGTGTCAACCACACTGCTAGGTCCTGGGCCCAGCAGTTGAGCCACCACTCGTACTACCCTAGCTCTGAGACCAGTGAGTCAGAGATGTCTCAAGGCATGGACAGACCTACGGGAAGTTCAGGAGTGCCTTACTTGTACAGGGTGGAAGGCCCTTACAAAACACAGTTGGAGTACCTTAGGACCAACCGATTAGGTGCCAGCATCTATGAGGATGGCTTAGGAAGATCTGTGATACAGATTAAGAATCCTGATCAATCCATTGGACTAGAACACCCAGCTGTCAAGTTTGAAAATGGTGCATACCTGGACAAAGAAGGAACTATATATATAGTCACTAGTCACCCGGAGAGGACAGATGAATTTGGAAATGTAATCTCAGAAGCGGACTTAGGTGACTTGGAACAAGGGAACATGGGTGCGGAACCTAGAACCCCTCGAGGTAAATCAGTTCTCACTAGGATTATCACGCCTGAGTGGGTTCCTGTTGACCTAAGCTTCAACTTAGGGACTTGCGGAGAAAGAGACTGTACCTCAATCCCCTCACAAGTGCATATAGTGGGGATACACGCTTTTAATTATCAATCCAAAGAGTATGCAAACCTAGCCGAGTGTATGAAGACATGCAATCACGTAATGGTCAATGCAAATGAATTACTCAAGAGTGAAAATGAGGTAAATTATTTATCCTAACAAGCTTCAACTGTAGGTCAAGATGAAACGATACTTGGTGCAGCAGCCGTCAGTATTTTGGACTTTTCTCCTAACTCCGAGCTCCAAACATAGCGAATAGCATATGCGTTTCAAAGCTCTCGAGAAGACGCATCCAATGGCAGTGGTTTCACTCAATTCCGACGCTCCTACTTCAAGTTATGACAAAAATACTGAATCGCAAAATTACTTTCCTACTCTTCAGCACTTCCTACACCCCCCACACACCTCTCCTACAGCAAAGAAACACTCTCAAGGATAGACAACACTCACAAGCACTCTTTCCAAGTAATCCACATGCATACCAGCTCACGAAGAAGAAGATGAAGAGGGAAGAAGACACAAATTCGAATTTCTGTGCTCTCTATTCTCACAATGGCAAAAAGTCTTCTACAAAGAGTCACATTTGACTTATATACTAGTGCCCTAAAAATGGTCCTTTCACACAAGTGACCGGCACTTTATTCACTAAGAGCTAATTTCCTACTATTTTACATGGGTAAGCTTCTATTCTTCTGTGGGAATGCATCTAGAGGACTCCTCTAGTGCCTTTACAAGGGAAATATGTTACAAGAATGAATATGTTACAAAAATATGTGGTCCAAATCGGAAAAATTTTGGGGCCCGTCTTTTTCTCTGCTTTGTGCGCTCTTTCGCTCTGCAACACTCTCCCCCTCTTCGCCTCTGTCGTCCCTTGACAGACTTTGCTTCACGCACGCGCCTTTGACAGACTTTGCTTCGCGCACGCACCCAGTGGTCAGTGTTGTCTGATTCTTGATCTTGCATTACGTTTTAGAGGCACTATGATTTGTCCTGGTTGCACACGTTGGACCTGGTTGATTCGGTTTGCCACGCACGCCATTAGTGCACATATGCGGATGTAGCTCGTAAGCCTTGATCTGAAACCTCTGCCACTCAAGAGGTTGAAGCATCCACATAAGTGATACATGTTGGCCCTGATTCCTTCTTCCGGCTGCGTGCTTTCCCTTGGTGTGTGCGCCCCTGCGGGGCTTCCTGCAGAGATGCATCTTCAGATTTGTCTTTTAGTGAAGCTGTTTCTTTCGTTGCTTTCTTTTTTTCCTCTTCTTACTCGTCTCGCCCTCGACACTGCCCCCCTCCTGAACTCTGTCGTCCCCGACAGGCTTTGATAAGCGCCGGGCATATGTTCTGTATACTTGTTGCTCTGTATCATTTAGCAGATTGGCTTCACGTATCATGATCTGTTTCCATTGTTCAGCTTTTACTCCATCATTGGGCGGTTGTCGGTGATCTGCGAAGAAGCTTAATTCATATGCCACAAGTCTGGCATTCAGATTAGATGACATCTTCAAAAATATCTCTGAATCTATTTCAAAAAGTCCTGTAAAAAATGCTTCTTCAAATGTTTGCATATACGGACTTGGCAAAAACATGAGTCTGGAATAGTATGCCATTATTGTGGGGCGGCTCGGCATTACTGATAGATCGAAAATAAGTATATCGGTGCCTTGATTAATGCCGATGAAGTTCAGAAATGTGTATGCCGCATGTTTGAAGACCTTCAAAACTGTAAGTAGCATACTAAGTATTTTATTTGTCATCTTAACTGCTAAGTCTGGTACTGTCGCATAGTTTTGTAACCAAAATTCTATTGTTTTGATCATATAATCCTCTGTTGGCAAATAGTTATGTGGCGGGCTAGGTAACATAGGATAATTTAGCCACTGTTTATTAATAGTGCCGCTGCGTTGTAAATCCAAAAATTCTGTTGTATCCCTTCGGCGTGGTATTGGACAAAACGAAGGGTTTACCTGTAATAAATAAGGCGCGGCTTGCCAGTGCACCCTTAGTGTGGGATGTTTCTCCAAAAATTTTTTCCTCCACACCGGTTGTGCAGCTTCGAACTCTGCTTGAGTGTACATGAATGTGTCATTCTTGAAATTGAGCTGCTTGTCTGGACTTTTTTGTGTAACCTTCTTTATATATTGCCTTGCTTTCTCTTTCAACAATCCATATGGAATGTTGAAAGGCTTTATGATCTTTTCCAAGTCTTTACCTTTGATTTTTGCTTCCTTCATGACCTTGATGACTTCATTCTCAAAATTTTCCATCAATCGGGACACCACTAGTGCCCGTTCCTTCTGACTTATTTCTGCAGTGTATGGCATCGGATGATCATCATGCATATCCGCCATCTGCTCATGTATTGGAGAATGATAGATCGGTTGAGATAGAGGGCTTACCTCTACCTCGTCAGTAGGATGTTCTGTCTCAGGCACTACTGATGTCCCGATCGGTTCTGTGTCTTTCTTCTTATTCTTTAGCTCCTCAATACATTCGTCTTTTTCCTTTATCTGTTGTATGGCTTCCCCGAGTTTTTCTTTGGTGGCTAGGAGCTCCTTACCTATGTCAGCTACGTGATCCATGTTTTCACTGTAGCTCTGTACCAGTTTTGCCTGTGCTGTACTCAACTGCTTTTTGAGCTCACCTATTTCCTGAGTGTGCCGCCGTTCTGATTCCTCTTGTACTTCTTTCGCTTGTCGCAGCAACTCGGCATACTCTGCTATCTGTTCTCTTAATTCCTGTTCTTTAGTGTCTAAGGGCCCCTGTTGTATCAGTGGTTGATCATATAATAAAGACTTCATTAATTCTTTATTCCTATCGCGCAGGCTGTCGTTCTCTTCTAGATAGAGCTTGAGTTGTTGCTCTAATAGCCCGCTTCGCATCTTCATTTTCTCTTTTTCAGCCTCGCTTGCTTTGTGTAACTTTTGCAACTCTTCTAGTTGTGTAAGCAGCTTCTGATTTTGGGCGATGGATGCGTCATATTGTGTCTTGATTGCTAGCACTTCAGTATTTTTGTTTGCCACTTCTTTTTGTGCTGCAATTAGCTGTGCCGATAGTTGTTCACTCATGAGTTGAAACTGATTTTTTTCTCTTTTTGCTTGATCATATTCAGCATCTATATCCGTCATTTGCTGCTGAGTGTCCATGGCCGTTTGAATCATCTGTTTTACTACCGGTTTTAACTGCGTGACATCTACATTAAGCCAGGTTTTAGGTATTGTGGGTTCTTCTCCGGTAGTCACGTCTTTGCCTTGAGCAATGTGTAAGGTGGTATCATGGGGCTGCCTGATCTGAAGCTGGATCCTTGGCTCAGCCCCCATGTCTTCATCATGTCCTTGAGGTGTGTCATCAGGCACCTCGATTATGGTTTGTTCTTTTTGTTGGAGCTCTCCCGTTTCCTTATTCACTGGGGTTTGCTCTTCCTCTTTAACAGGTGCTTTGACATGTGTAACCCTAGTAGTCGTATCTTCCTTGACGCTTATTTTTGTGGTGTCATTCAACTGAATGACGTGCTCCTGTTCCTTAGCATCATCCACCTTCTTTTCTTTGTCCTTCTGGTTGCCCGGCGTCACTTCCACTTGATTAATTTCTTGTCCTTCTTCTTCATATGTTTCTGTCCTGATATCAGTATCTAGAGTGTCTTTCTCAGGACTGGATTCCGTATTCGTGCTAGAGTCGTCAATGCCCAATTCCTTGTACCTTCCAGGTTGTTTTGGAGTCTTTTCTGTACTCTGTTTTTGCTTCACTTGACTTGCTTGTCTATAATGATGTCCTTGGACATTTAGATTCACCTGCCCTTGCATATACTGGTGTGTTTGCTCGAGGGCAGCAGACAGATCTCTCTTAGTGATCGGCATTTCAGCCGTCGTGATCTTAGGCAAGAGATGCGTTCTCTTAGACTGAGGTGTTGCTTGAGCTTCCTCTTCTCGCAAGCGTTTCGTACCCCTCATGGGTTTCTGTGTGCTGGTTCCAGCCTCTTCAACCACAACTACTGCTTTCTTCTTCTTAGGGACCGAAGCGGATTTTGCATACCTTGCTAGCCCTTCTGATGTCGGCATTTCCCGTAAGCAGTGTTTCATGTCTAGAGCTTCATATATCAATAAAGTCAAAGCTAAACCACCGTTCAGGAACTTCTTTTGCCCCCATTTCTTCTGAGCTTCAAACAATCGTTCCTGCACGTAACCTGTGAGATTTACTTTGTTTCCTATCTGTCTCATGGCATGTGATAGGAGTTGTACTACAATCTTTTGTGGTGCGGTGTATCTGTTCATGCCAGGAAAACAAAAGTGTTGATGTACCAAACGTACTGCATCTTCAATATCTATTCTGTTAATCTCTAGGAATGATCTTTTCTTGGGTCATGGCATTCCTCTTTGACATTGGTAATTCCTTCTTGATTCCAACCAAAGGCTTTATTGATCAATTCATGAGTGAATTGAATTGTCTTCCATGTGCCCACTTTGTCCAAAACCTTTGCTTCTGGGACAGAAATCTTCGTAGCAGCAGGCTGCATGGTATTCATTACCTGCGTACATCTTTGGAAGTCTGGTACGCATATAGGTATCTTCAAAAATGCTTCAATTCCAGCTTGAGTCCATACTTCCTCGATATGTGGTAACCCTTGTATTATGGTCTTGAAATCTTGTGACATAATAGGGAAGTAGTGATCCCTGTCCATGATCTTGATGGTTGCCATAAAGAGAAGTTCCGGGATAGGTTGGTCATCTCGAAACCAATGTCCTCTGACCTTGGTTATTGACCCCAATGGAAGAAGGAGTTCCTCTTCCTGCTGTGTAGCTTCTGAGTCAGAAGATGTCATCTGCACTCAATATAGAGTATGTATTAGTATCCATATGTTGTTTTCAGAAATCCTGCTCCATATGTTGATTAATAATTCGATGTTGCTCCGAGTGCATGGTGCCGTCCCTTTCCCGTGGGTGTGAGAAAGGTAATACCTGAATTTTTCATATATTTTTTTCTATTTTTTTGCTGAAAAGAAAACATAAAAGTTAGTCCATAGCCGAAGCGGTTAGTGAATTTTTTGGAGTAATATTTTATGTATGTACAAGTGCTCTCCTATTTCCAAAGGGAAAATGTGCGTGACTATCCGAAAGTAGAAGAAAGACGTGCCGAATGCTTGGCCTTGTAGTATGGCCCTATCATGCATACTTTGGCTCTCGACAATCCCTCATGTGTGCAATTGGAAGTAGTTGCTTGATGTATGCAGCTTGTCTTGTCTTTCGGCATCCAAACTTGCTTCACTTGGATGGAATGTACTGTCTTTTCCACCTTTTTGATGCAAGCGGTTCTTCTTCGGTAGTATGTCTGCTGATTCTGTTTTGGGAATCTCAAGTTGGTTTGTATTGCATCTGTAGATTCCTTCTTCCTCCAATATGTCCTCTTTCTCGTCTGATGTGTCTGTTGACCATGTTGAGTATGATAGCCCTTCTGAGGATGTTCCTTGTTTTGGATGGTCGTCTTTTGGGTACATGACTTTGGGATCCATATTTTTGTTCGATCAGGTTGTGCAGCTATCAGTTTCTTCGGGACCCATATGCTCTTTAGTCGTGGTTGACTGAAGTGTTTGAAATTCTTTGTCTTCCTATTCGATTGGATATGCTGATGTCGAAGACTTTTCTGTTGCTGACGATAGGCCTTCTTTTGATCCTTCCTTATCCAAGCTAGTGTAGAATGTGGAATAGGGTACACTTTCACAGGTGTAGAGTTCAATTCTTGCAGAGGCCTATTCTCTCTTGTGCCTTGTGGTTCAGTGGGCTCGATTTCACGTTTTTGTGCACTCTTGTGACTCTCTATACTCAAAGATGGAGTGCACACAGGACTCACGGTATTTTCACACGAAGTACTTGACGATGGGGTTTCTATAGTGCTAGTGAACATACACTCATGACTTGGTTCATCGGGATGAACTTCTGGCTCTACATTAGCAGCTTTGTGTGTTCGTTCGTCTAACAAACTAAATACCTCACGAGGTCCTATTCTGGCAGATATATATCCTAAAGCCAATTGAATGGTTACCTCATATTCGTAGATCCAATCTTGTCCTAACACCACATCTTCAAGCAGATCCTGATCCTGACACACTAAGAGTCTCTGCTCCATTGTGTTGTTCCCCATATGTAAAGGTAAAGTTATCTCACCTATGCATTGAGTAACTTTTCCTCCTATTCCAATTAGCTGTGCCTTCGATGGGCGTATCTCCTCTTTAAGTCTCTGGGACAAAGAAAATCTAATGCAGCTTATTGCTGCTCCTGTGTCTATGAGAGCATCCACTAAGTGGTATTCTTTTCGTCCTACTCCCAGATTCAAGTAAGGCTATCTTCTTTGTTGTCCAGAGTTCTCCGTGGCTCTAAAATTAGCCATAGGGATGAGTTCTTCCCCTACTCGATATCTCTCGTCCCTTTCTCTCATCCACTCTTTCCGTTTCCTGATGCGTTCTAGGGCTTCTTGTCTCGCTTCTTCTCGTATGCGTTCTTCTTCTTTTTTCCTACTTTGAGCTCCTACCATTCGTGCTAGCATTTGATCCGTTAGAGGCTGCATGAATCTTTTCACCCTGCATCCACTGATGTAGTTGGGAAAAATGTCTCCATCTAGTGTGGCAAGATTGACTGCACCACTAGTAGAGATTCGATTTATAATCAGGGGTCCATATCCTCGTTTTTGAAGCTTCTTTGCGTGTTGTTTGAGGGTGTAAACTAGGACTAAGTCGCCTTCTTTTAGTCCCTTGTCTTTTACATGTGCATCATAATAAGCCTTTTGTCTTCGCTTGGCGGCATAAATGCCCGCTACCGCCTGCAATCTAGTCTCGTGCAGCTTTTTGATTTGATCTAATTGCTGAGATAATTCATGACCGTTCCACTCATACTGCTGGGCCACTTTCAGTGTAGGTACTAAGAAGTCAATTGGCAAAATCGCATTCTGCCCATACACTAGGTTGAAAGGTGTAGTTCCAATGGCCGTTTTATATGCCACTCGGAAGGCCCAAATTGCGTGATGCAATTGTTTGTCCCAATCTGACCTTCCATTATTGACAATCTTTGTCAATACAGTACATAGTACTTTGTTGGAACTTTCCGCTTGCCCATTAGCTTGAGGATGGTATGGGGCTGATTTTTTATGAATCACAAGAAAGTCATTCATTAGTGATTCAATGACTTCATTTAAGAAATGCGTTCCTCGATCACTCACTATCTCAATTGGTAGCCCAAAGCGTGTGAAAATGTGCTCAAAAAGGAATTTTGCTGTGGTTTGAGCATCATTTTTTCGAGTGGCTTTTGCTTCTACCCACTTTGTTAAGTAGTCGGTGGCGACTATGATGTATTCAGCATGTGATCCTTTGGCTGGTGGATTGATAGGTCCTATGAAGTCAATTCCCCATTTGGTAAATGCTCTTGCACAAACCATCGGTCTTAAAGGCATGTCATCTCTTCTAATGGGATATTTCGCTTTCTGACATGTCTCGCAACTTCTCACATATGTCTCCGCATCCATGTGTAGAGTTGGCCACCACAAGCCTGCAAAGAGAATCATCTTGACCGTTCTGTCTGCTGAGAAGTGTCCTCCCGCAGCTCCTGCATGTGCCATTTCTAAGACGGAGAGATATTCATTTTCATGAATGCACAATCTTAGCTAGTTATCCTTTCCGCGCTTAAAGAGTTGTTTTCCTAAGATGACGTAATCCTTGCTCTGTTCTTCAAGAGCACGTTTTCTTGCTAAAGTAGCTCCGTCAGGGTACTCTCTAGTTTTTAAGAACTTTACCAGAGGCATACTCCACCTTGGTGCTATTGTAGAATAGCATAACGTAGAGTTCTCATCTGGGATTTGTTCTTGACAGGTTTGACAGGTTGACACATAATGATGTGCATCTCGTTGCATGGTTGGCCAATATATGCCAAATCTCTTGAGTGTTTGCCACGTTCCAATTGCGTTCAAGTGAGTGTTCCATTGATTTATGTGTGCTTTCTGAAGCCACATTTTTTGTTCATCTTCTTCCACGCATCTCATCAGTAGTCCGCTTGAATCCTGGTGGTATAAACTTCCAGCAATAATGTGAAGGTTTTTAGTCCTCCAAAGATCTTGCTTTCGGTTTGGCGTGATCCCATCTTTAGGTCCATGTGTGAGTATTGGGATCAATTTTTCGGCCCATTGAGGACATACTTCCAGGTTAAAAAGATAGGTGTCTGGCAAATCATCAGGAACTCCGCTAGGTGGCTCTCCGTGTTTTAACCTAGAAAGGTGGTCTGCTCTCACATGTGTGTTTCCTTTTTTGACTATTACCTCAAAGTCAAACTCCATTAGTAACAAGAACCATCGCACCAACCTTCCCGTGCTACAAGGTTTATTGACTAAATACAACAAAGCTTGATGGTCTATGAAGAATTTGAATTTGTTGGCTAAGAGGTAATGTCTAAACTTCTTTACTGCATAAACCATTCCTAAGCCCTCTCTTTCTGTAGTCGTGTAATTTCTTTCGGCTTGGTTTAATTGTCTACTCGCATAAGCGATTGGATGGTCAAGCTTTCCTTCATCAGCCGGTTGAGCTAAGATGCAACCGATGGCAAACTTGGAAGCATCAACATGAATATGAAACGGTTTATTCCAGTTAGGGACTCGAAGAATAGGTGCTGAACTCAATCGATTTTTCAACTCATTAAACGCTCTTTCGCATTCTTCGGTCCAATTGAATTGAGTTAACAATGCATAAAGAGGTCTAGCAATTATGGCGTACATATGTATGAATCTTTGATAGTAACCACAATGTCCCATAAATGCTTGAACTTCTTTAGTAGTTTTCGGTCTCGGTAAATCCAAAATGACTTTAATTTTGTCTTCATCTGTGGAAATTCCATTCTTGGAAACAATATGTCCTAAGATTTTCCCTTGTCTCACCATGAAGACACATTTCTCAGGATTGAGGCATACTCGATATTGTCGACATTTGGCAAAAATCTTTTCTAGTTCAGGGATGTGCTCTGATCGTATAGCTGAATATGTACACAGATCATCCACGTATACCTCCATGCTTTTTCTCAAAAATTCTTTGAACACATGACACATCAGCCTTTGGAATGTAGCTGGGGCATTCGTTAAACCAAAAGGCATGACTCTAAAGGCGTATACTCCCCATTCAGTAGCAAATGCAGTCTTATGTTGGTCCTCAAGAGCAATGGCCACCTGATTATACCCTGAAAAGCCATCCAGAAAACTATAAACTTCTTTCCCTGCTACACGTTCCAAGAGATGGCCAGTGATCGGTAAGGGATAACTATCCCTTATGGTCGCAGCGTTTACTTTTTTCAAATTGATGCACACTCTTAACTTCCCATTTTTCTTTGGTACAACCACTAAGGGTGACACCCATTCCGTGTGCTCAATTTCATAGATGAATCCAGCATCTAATAACTTATCTATCTCTTCTTTTATCTTGGCCGAATACACATCATTATAAGTATAAGGTCTCTGTTTAGAAGGTTTGGCTTCGGATGTCATGGGGATTCTATGCGCACATATAACTGGATCTACTCCTTTTAAGTCCTTATAGGTCCAAGCAAAGACATCCCGGTATTCTCTTATGAGTTGAATTAACTCTCGTTCTTCTTCCGCTGAGACATCCTGTCCTATGAAAGTACATCGTTCCTCTCCTCCTTCCATGGTCACGACTATTTTCTTGGTTTGCTCTTTATTATCATATGCTATTCCCGGTTGTGCCTCTCTTTTAGGCATTTGAATAGCAATTTTTCTCTCTTCCACTTCGTATTTTTTAAAGTGAGCTGGTACCTCAAATTGGTCTTGGGGTTTGTTTTCTTCATCTTCTAACTTCCTTTCAACTTCTAATTCTTCCTTTTGTGTGAGGTCCTTATGTTGTTCATCGGCAGTGATATCTATGTTGGTGGTACTAATTCCTAGATCCATGGGTTCTGGCTCCATTTCAATGCTCTCGTAGTCCTCCTTCCAGTCTTTCTCAATCACTTCTCCTTCATCCGCCTCCTGAAGGACTACCATATACAGACTAACATCATAACCCTCCTCGTCAATACATTCGTTCATGGTTACCACTTCTTCGTTTACACAAACATCGAGGGTGGCTAAGATTTCCATCCAACCGTGAGGTTCGAATTCTTCGTCTGGAAATACTTGTGGCATATAAGCTGGATCTTGTACCGATCTCACTATACCTTGTTTCTGCTGCCAACTTTTCCTTCTCTCTTCTTCCTTTTTTGCGGTTTGGCATATCCACAGATGAGTGTCCTCGTTCATCCAGGATTGGTCACTAGAACCTGCGCTATGAATCGATTGATCGTCTTCCTCTTTGTGGATTTGATTCCATTGCAGAGGTGGTACATCTTGATATGTGTACGTATGTAGGTTGATCCTAGTGGTGACTCCTGCGTGTTGTAGGTACACTGCATCCTTTCCCCAATCTTGTACGACCTTTAGCTGTCTCATGAATGGCCTTCCCAAGATCATTTCATAATTGCTTGGCCTTTCAAAGTGACATATTGCTAAAGTATGTTCGAATTCCACTCCGCACGTAGTGAAGACTACTCGTTCCAACAATCCTAAGGGTCTTTCCGTATGTCCATCTGCCATTTGAATTTTCATGCGTGTTGGTCTCAATGCTGGTTTCCCCCATTTCTCCCAAATTTCTTTGGTAGCAATGCCAACACCAGCTCCTGAATCTAGTATGGCTTTGGTTGTGTAACCCCTATAGGTGATTGGAAGACAGGTATTTCCTTCATCTCCTTCACTAAAGTCTCCTACTTTATCCACTGGAATTCTTACCGTTTTCACTTCGTCATCTACCTCCTTCTTTTCTTCCTTGACTTCCCACTGATTGATCAATTTCTCTTTTAAATGTGGTTTTACCTTTAACAGTTCCTCGAACGTTAAGGTACATGGGATTTTCACCTCTCTAAGGCGTTGTATGATCTCCGATGTTTGAACTGATGGATTCGTTTCTCGTCTCTGTATTGATGGAATGCGATACAATTCTGAGTTGTGCTCGTATTCCCCGGTGTAATTGGGTAGTTCCTTTACATTGTCTTCCACTTCTTTGTCACTTGCCTTCATTGGAAAAATTTCTTCTGAATTAAGTTCAGGTATTGAACCTTCCATTTCGTTTTCTGCTTCTAATTCTTCAAAGGGCGGTTCCATTCCTTCTACCTTTTTCCACTTGTCCTCTTGAACTCGCGCCCATAGATCCTTAGTCCATTCTCCTTCTGTTTCAGGGACTATGGATCCTTCCTTTCTCTCAATACCAATTTCATCATCCAGAGGTCTATTTACATTAGGCTTTTCCTGATTGTTTAGACACTCTTGGAATTTTTCTTCGCAAATTCGGTTGTTTGGTAAAGGTGATGCGGGTTTTTCTAATGTTTGTTGGGCAACTTCTATCAATTTTTTACAGATTTCCAATCTTTCTTTCTCTAAGTCACCTCTCGGATACTCTCTCTCATGTTGTTCTATGGTAGGTCCTGCTTTTATTCTCGCTTTGTATGCCTGAATCCACATAGCTAATTCTTCAGGCATTGGGTCTGCTAATACCGATCCTACCTCCTCCCTTTTATTCTCCTTTTTATTTTCTTCTTCCACTTGTGCTTCTTCTGTTGATTTTGGTTTTCTCTTTTCATTTTCCTTCTTTTGCAATAACTTTTTTTCTTTTATCCTGTCTCTCCTTTGCTTCCATCTTTGGGATCGTTTACTGGTGATACTTTTTTCTGGTTCTTCGGAGTCTTCTACTCTGTGAGGGATGGGTGTATTTCCCTCTTTGTCACTTTGATTATTTTCGTCTGATTTATCAGGGTTCTCTCTAGCCTTTGCTCTTGTTATGGCTTTTAAAGGTATAGTGTACTCTTTGTCACTCCCTGACGATTCAATTACTTCTATCACATTAATCTGTACGTTAGATGTGACTTTGTTTGGGTTCTTAGGACAATCTCTGAACAGATGTTCCTTCCCACAATCGCTACAGTATCCTTCCCAAATTCGTTGTGGTGGTGGTGGATTTGGCAATGTACATTCTCTAATATAGTGGTCACCTCCACATCTGTAACATGGTCCTCTAGGTACAGGCGGTCTATTCATTGGTCGAGGTGGCATGGTTGCTCTAGGAGCTGTGTACATTAATGGTACATAATCTTGCTCGTAGTTATATGAACTCTCTGACGTTTCCATGCCATAAGCATATGGGTCATATTGTTGCCCAAATTCCATTATTGAGCTCTCATAACCAGGGTATGTTCCTTGACTAGGTTCGTAAAATGAGTCATATGGTTCACTACTAGTCAAAGGTGTAGCTGGCACTATGGCCCTTTCTAAGTTTTCCTCTGGTTGCGCTATCTTAACTGGGACAACGTTCTGAGGGTGGGGCGGTTGTTGTCCTAGCACTGGTTGAGGCTGCGTATATCCCTGGTATGCGTATGGTCGTGGTATTGGTGCCTGCGGCTGATATGAGGGATATCTAAAGGTCTCTCCTCCTTGCTGGTTCTGCGGATATCCATATGGTCTCACATAAGGCTGTGTGGGTCTGGTTTGCCTATTGTAAGGGCAGTTCTCAGTGCTATGGTTTGTGTATCTCTGCTCTATACTGCAATATCGTAGTGGTCCGGGGACAGAGGGTCTATGAGGAGCATAGGCAGGTGGTGGGACTATTCCCCTAGTACACAAATGAGAAGGATGATCTCCTCCGCACTGCATACATCTTCTAAGCATACACACTATGAAGAGACAAGCAAGACACAATGGAAGGTGAGAAATCAACTCTATTACTCAAGAACACTATTACAAGCTCAAAAGAACTCTAACCTCAAACAAGCTCTAACTAAGTAACCTCAAAAATGAGCTCTCTAGCTCTTTTTATAGTTTCTAGACTAGTTTTGACCGGTTTCACATCTAGTGACCGGCATAGTTAAAAATTAGGTCCTAGATGCTATTTGGAAGGGTAAACGGTGTCTAAAAATAACGAAAATTGATACGCTTGTTCTACCTAAGCTCCTCAAGCTCGAGGACTCCTCGGCTTGCACAAAATGGAGCTATGGATTACAAAATGGGGTTTCCTATGTTACATATGTTACAATAGTGATAAAAATCACTGTTGGAGGTTTTTGGAAAGTATTTGAAAACATAATTCTTTGAAAAAAGATTCGACTGGCTCCCTGCTCCGTCGTTACATGCTTTCGCATCTTCTATGCCTCTGGCTGCTTCCAACACCCCCCTCCCTCTCGCTTCTGTCGTCTCTGACAGAACCTTGTTGTGAGGTCTGCTGGATATAGTTCTGTAGGAGGTCTTGAGCGAGGGTGTGCTTGGAGATACGAATGCCTCGGGCCAGATCGGCCTCGAGTTTCTCCCAGTCTATTGGTTGCGGTTCTTTTGGTGGCGGGAGCTGATAGTGTGTGGAATAGACCATTCGTTCACAAGCAAATAAGTGTAATAAATGTGTAGGCCTGCTTATGAATACCTCGGAATGGTATTCCCAGAAGCCGGTTGTGAACATCTCTTCGAATGTCTGCTTGTAGCACGCCGGTAGGTACTTTATTCTGCAATGCCAGGCATAACACACCTGTAGCGATGGCGTTGTACTCATATCATATACCAGATCGAAATTGCCATGCTCAAAGCCCGGGGTGTTTATATGAGGTGCCTTGATGCGTCGGAAGACTTTAAAAATCATTTGCATCATGTCAAAGATTTTGACAGTCATATGCGCCGCTATATCGTCTATATGCTTTAATCTAGGGAGCCAGTGGCGAATTGTAGCCATCATGTAGCCTACAGTTGGTAACTCAATGGGTGGCTTAAAATAGGGGTAATTCAACCAGTCCTGGCACTGTTTATTGTTTTGTACCTTAATAGCAAAAGCTGTCCAGGAGCGGCGTCGTGGTACTGGTCCCCAACATGGGTTATACTTTAAATGCAAAGGTGCCTTTACCCATGTACTCATCATTTCTGGATACTTCTGTAGTAAATCTTTGCGCCACTCTGGTTGATAGATCTCTCCTTGCTGCGCATCTAGTGGCAAATCGTCCTCCTCGAATTGAGTCGCATGCGATGGTTTCTTACCTGTTTCTTTCTCAATGGCTAACTGGTATTCGGCCATTAACATAAAATACGGTTTATACTGTACCTCATGCCCAGATATGTATCGTCGCGGGGCCAAATGAGCAAAGAATGGAGACTGTAAAATTCTTTCTTCTATCATCGCCATGGCATGTAATTGTGCCTCTACTCTAGCTGAATGTGTTGTCCCAAGTTCCTCAATAGTCTTCATCCACGCGGGGGTTGGGAGTTCGTAAGTCATCTGGCCTTCGGCCGTGACGCGTCCGCCTGGGATGGGTTGTGGCTCGTACGCCTCTTCAAACGTTTCCTCCACCGGGATGGTGACAGTTTCTTCCTCAGCTGGTAGCTCAGGTGGGGAATCTGGCCTTGGTGGTGCTTCATATACTACAATCCTTGATTCAAGGTTTGATACCTGGGCCCGTAATGCGTTGAGTTCCTCTAAGATGTCAGGAGAGGGGTCCACAGGTGCTGGTATGTCTGGGTGTGCCGGTGCTCGTAACTGGAGTAATTTGTGATCTTCTTTGAGTTTCTGTAACTCCTCATTCATGCGATCGTATTCATCTAGCAGTCTTACATGATCTTCTAGCAGCATCCTCATCGAGTCTGAGGGAATGGCTTTGAACCGGCTAGGACTGAGTGGTTGGTCTGGGTGGTCGAGCGTTGCTTCTAAGTTTTCTCGGTTTTGATCCTGTAAGCGCTGGTTTTCCTCCTTTGCTGCTGCTAGATGTCTTCTGAGTAAGCCTATGTTTCGTGTTAGTGTTGCATTGTGGACTGTCTGGGCTCTTAATAAGTTATCCAAGTTAGCAGTGGCTTCCTTGGTCTTTTCTTCATTTTCTAGTTCTAATTTATGATAGGCCTCTCATAATTCTTGGTATCGGCTGTTCAGTGAGGCATTCTCAATAGACAATACATTAAGCTGCGACTGTAAGTCATTATTTGTCCTCTGCAGCTGCTGGTAATTATCACCAAGAGATGTGAACTCATCTCTTACTTGCGTCATACACATGAACATCTGTCGAAATGCATTATCTATCGTGGGTGATAGTATTAATGGGGTGCTAAATGAAGATGCAGTGGGTGTAGATGCAAAGGGAACGGGGAATGGGGGTGGGAAGGTGGATGTTGTGGTGATTATGGAAAATTGTGAGGTGCCTAAATATGTTTGTGCCGTGAGTGAAGTGAGTGATGGTGCAGTGGGTGGTGAGATGTCCATGTCATTGGACGTGTCCAATGCGGTGACTGTGAATATGGGTGTGACGGTGGGTGCTTTTGCTGGTGTAAATACAGGATTTACAAAGGTTGAGGAGTAATTTACAGGGGGACTGGCTGGTGCATTTGGGTGGAAAGGGGAAAGAGGGGTTATAGTGGGTCAGGGAGGTGCGACTGGGGAGAAGGTTAAGGGCGGTGGGAATGGGAAAAGGGGTCGTGGAGGTGTGGGGAAGGACGAGAAAGATGGATGGAGGAATGGGTTGGAGAGAAAGGTGGATGTGTGAGGGGGTAGACTGGGTCTAATGGGTGCAGGAATTGTGGGGTGAGTGGTCGTAAAAACAATTTTTGCTACGCCACCGGCGAATGAAGATGTTGGTCTGGGGGAAGGAGGGTGAATAGGGGAGGCTGGAGGGATGGGCGGTGATGGAGGAGCGGTTGGGGTGGTCGGTACTTCAGTGACTGCTGAGGTATGTACAGTGGTAGCAGGGGGTGGGGAATCTACAAGGATGGTTTCTGCTGCCAACAAACTTTCGGGGACGAGGCGTGCCTCCTTGGCGTGTTCTGAAGACTGTGCTCCTGTTGGTACACGAATGTATTCGCCGGGCTTGGAAAGTAGTCGTACTCGGCGGGGGTCAAACTGTGGTAGTGGCTTTCTTTGCAAGTACCTGAGGGCTTCGTTGGAGCCTACCGATTTGACTAACTCGCGGAATCCTTTGATGTATGCATCTTCGAATCCGCCTGTGACAAGTTCCTGTTCTATTATTGCTTGACTCTCTTCCTCAGTCAGCTTTTTGCGTGCCCAAACTTTTTCCATAGTTCTATACAGCTTCTTAATAGCCAGTGTGTAAGATGCTGCTTCGCAAGTTTCATCTTCATGGGTACTTGTATCACCATGTGTGTCTGTTTGTTGGCCTTGGCCATCTGTCTGTTCATGCTCTTGGGATTCCTGAGTGCCCTGGCTGGCTTCGTCATCGGTTGCTGTTCTTTCGTCATCGGAGCTAGATACAATCTCTCCTTGTGGCTGATCCCTGGGTGTGGTAGGGTAGCTGGGCCTTTCATATTCTTGAGAAAACAGTTGTCCTTCTGAAAACTAGAACTCATTGGAGAATGCATCCGGCATTTCAAAATCGAATGTTGGATCCAGTGGTGCTGTTTGTTCTGCTTCTAAATGGGGTAATGGAAAAGAGAAAGCTTCCGCACCAATGGTGGTGGGAAGTTCTGCTGCCGTGGTGATAGGTTTTGGGGTTGTGGCTGCTTGAGGTGCAATAGTACTGGTGGTGCCCGCCATTACAACGGGTCTTGATAATCTGATGCGAGTAGGTTGTACTGTGGGAGTGGCAGCTGTCGGTGACTGCTCTGGAGATGGTTGTGGTGAGGGTGATTCCGGGACTTGTAAGCACGGGATAGTTCCTCTCATGCGTTTTCCGGCTCTGCCTTTGCTAGCCTTTCTAGCTTTCTTTGTGGTTCCCTTAAATGCCTTCAGCTCTTCACTTGTCAATGCATGTTCGATCGGCAGGTCATATGCCAAGCACATATATATAATCCTTGTAAGTGCACAACATCCATTGATGACCTTCTTTCGTTCCCATCTATGTTGTGCCAAATAGAGCTGATCAATTATCCAACTAGCTAGATCAACCGTTTGAGGTCCAGTACATGCTAAGTATAATCCAAACTAGATTCTTTTGTGGGGCATGGTAAAACGATCCTGAGCTGGGAAAGCAAAATGTTGCATGCATATCCGTAATGGCTTGGAGAGCTCAGGGGTTATAGCTGAAATATCCTCCCACTTAGTTACGTCACCACGTTTCATCTGCTCTGGAACTAGCCGTTCTCGCTCCGTCGGAGTATGCGTTCCATGTATTTTGGGAGCTGCGCGAATTAAATCTTTGGACAAATAAAACCTTCTGAATGGAGGGTCATTTACCAAGGATGGTAACATGAATGTGCCGGGTAGATCCTTGTTCTCTGAAGCTGTCAAGGTGGTTACTAGGTAAAAGCATTTGTAAAAATCAGGTTTAGGCAGAGGGTCACTAAAATATTCTGTAAATCCCGCTCGTGCCCAAACGTGCGTTAAATCTTGTGTATTCTGCAGTCCTTCGAATTCTCGTAAGAAGAACAGGTACTTGGCCCATGTGCGAAGATCAAATGCCAAATTGGCCTCAAATATGAAATCAGCGTCTGCTAATGGTCCTGCTAGGCCTTGAAACCAATGAGAATTACGATGAATCTTCTCAGTATATCCTCTAGGAGGATCGTCGATTGGCATGGGTCCTGGAAAACCTTGAAACTCTGGTGGTTGCATCGTCGGATAAGATTCCGCGAGTAATTCTCCAATATTGGCCATTGGTGTGCTTGGGCCAGCTTCTGATGGTCCTTCTTCGGTTTGCATGATGACAAACGAGCTAATGGAAAAGATCTGCTACAAAAGATTAGCACATTAGCATGGAAATTAATTATGATCCCATTAAGGTGAGACCGCAATCCCTTTCCATAACCGATGTGTAACCCGTGTAGCCAGGTGTTGTGAAGTGATTGATGCTATGATTTTTTTTTGCAAAACTAATGCAGGTCTCTAGACGCCTACATGGTCAGATTATACATACATTCTTGACGAGCTTTTATTATGCATGATGTGGGGTTATGGTGTGTGAATTTATACAAGGTTTGGTTGAGGGTGAATTATTACAAGGATGGAGTTTAAATGGGGTGGGAGAATTGTTAGATAAGGGGGTACAAGAATACGTCTGGATACGTTTCGGTATCCATTTCCTAAGAGTCTTTGAGTGGGTGGTGTGTTTCTGCCGAGGGACAAAAAGTGGTATCGGGTTTGGTGGTATTGAAGGATGAAAAGATTTCTGAGGGGTATATATAACATGGCTTGAGGGTTGGGCTATAATACATTGTTTGGGTACCCAAATCTGCATGGGTGTGGGTCGATTGATAAGATACTTCTTGGCGATCCAAATCTGTCGAGTATTTGTACTTGGGGAAGAAAATTGAGGGGACTTTGGATGCTGACTCTGCTTTTTTTGAAACTTTGTCCTGTTCTTGTCTGCAGTGTTGCCAATAGGCTGTGGTTGCTGTCCTTTTAGCACCCATATTTGTCTCGTGCCACTTGTTCTGTGAGGTTGATACTGCTGCTTTCTTTGCCTTGTCTGGTGGTGTCGTCGGTCTGGGTTCCTCTATGTGGTTGACTCCTTCGTGGTTGGGTTTGAGAGGTCCAGTGACCGCTCTGCTTTGGAAAAGAAGGGAGATCCAACACTTGCGTGACCTGCCCATTAGGAAGTGATACATTATCTATCTGTAATCTAGGCCAGTCCGCAGCAAGTTTGGAAGGATGAGCACCGCAGGGTGTTGTGCTCATTTGGCCGCTGATGCAACCCACCTGACCGCTGATTGTTTCCATCTGCCCTAGCAGTTGGGTAGCTGCCCCTTCTAGTTTGCAGGAAGCCCCAGGGAAGATCTCGTGTCGTCCTTCTGATTGACAACTGTCTATAGCCAAGCCCGAGTGGGTTGGTGTAGACGTAACGTGACTGATCTGACCAAAGATCTTCCGGTCTTCCGTCACATGTATTTCATAGGGTCTAGGGTTACAAACCTCAGTTGGAATGTCGTTAGGGAAGTCAAGCGATATCACTCGCTTCTGCTCTAAGGTTCCAATCTGTAAGGAGCCTTGTCTAAGATTTAGGTCCATTGAGTGATCGTATAGCCAATCTTGGCCAAGGATTAGGGGTTCTATCAGGTCGTCATCATGGCACACTAGTAGCTTCGCTGTCATGGTCACATCCTTAATGAGGATAGGAAGGTCCACCTTACCCATGCAAGGGGTTTCCATGCCTCCTAGCCCTATGAGGTATGCCTCAATTGGCCGCATTTCTATTCCTGAATCCTTATAGTGGGACCATCTAATCGCACTAGTCGCAGCACCTGAGTCAATTAAAGCCCTGAGCTCTTGGCAAGGGTTGCCGTGCTCTAGCCTAACTGTAATGAATGGTCTCCTGTCCACTATACTAGGATGAGTGGTTGACTTTACTTGACACATGGCTATGGGATATCTGGGTGTAGTTTCCAGATGGTTATAATGTTCTCTCCCTAGTCCTTGTCTTCTTAGCTTCATGCGCTTAATGCGTTCTATTGCTTCTGCCTGAGCTTCCGCTCGTATTCTATTTTCTTCCTCCTTACGCTTCTTTGCCAACGTGAGTCGTCTAAGCATATCCTCAGTAAGAGGTTCCTGATATAACTTGACTCTACAGCCACTAATATAATTAGGCATTACATCTCCTTCTAAGGTGGCTAACTATACTGCTCCACTTGTTGAGAGTCTGTTAATGATCATAGGTCCATAACCTCGCTTTTCTAACTTTCGTGCGTGTTGCTTCAGCGTATATACGAGAACTAAATCTCTTTCTTTTAGGCCTTTATCTTTCACATGTGCATCAAAATATGCTTTCTGTCGCTTCTTCGCTGCATATATTCATGCTGCTGCCTTTAGCCTGGTTTCTCGTAATCGTTCCAAGTCCATTATTCTTGCTGATAATTCATGGCCGGTCCACTGATGTTCTTGTGCAACCTTCAGGGTCGGTGTCGTCGAGATTTTCTCTCCTCTCTCACTTGTGAAGGCCTACAAAAAACATATTTGGTGAAGGTAGCCAGAATTCCCCGAGAAGTCCAGGATGCATCAAGGATGTCAAAGGAAGGTCACATACAAAGTTTCAAAGAAATCAAGAAAGTCCATGGTAGCGGTCAAAGCTGGTCAAAGCTGGTCAAAGCTAGTCAAAGTTGGGAAATTAGGGCAAAAATTTCATTGTCACCAAATTAGATGAAAATTCATATACTTGTAAAGATTGTCAAAGGCAGTCTATAGCCCAAATTTCAGCAAAAAATGGATTTTGTAGCACATTGATATGCTATGTTCATTTTATAAAAATGTAATTTTTCTAGTTTGACCCTACAAATTCTTGTATAGAAATTTATGTTAGCCATATGGTTTGGCATGTATAAAGACCATATGTGGCTACATATTTGTATAAAGTTTCAAGGCTATCCGAGCTTCCTAGACACCTTAATGCCACCTTGCAAGCTTCCAAATGTAGTCAAACTTGTACAAGTTAGATTCAGATGGGAGTTTTTTCTGCATATTCCTGAAGGAGATCTTTGGAAACATAGTCCTACAATGTTTCATCTTCATCAAAGACTTTTTGGAGGGTCAAAGAGCACAAAGTCCAGTTTTCAAGGTCACCGCAGTTTTCTAGAATAAGAAAATTGAAGGCTTGAATGTCTACCACATGGCGAAAGCTGATTGAGCCATGTTGTACGATCAAGATGAGCTCATATTCAAGGGTGGAGATGCACTTATGCTTAAAGCAAGGAGGATCCACGAGTTTTTCCATAAAAGAAGACTTTTTTTACAATCAAAGATCAATAATGCAGTGTTTCTCCAAAAATAGTGGCTTATCTTATCTGAATTGATGTCAGCACTGATCCGACGGTCCAGATCATCCCCAGATCCAATGGTGGAGAATGAGGGCGCCTAAATTTCACTCCTTTACACTAGATTTGATAGAAAGAACAATTCCAAGCCATTGATTTGATTAATCGAATGGTTGTAATCAAAAGTAGTGATCCTAGAGTTGAGAGTTGATTTCTCTAGATCCAAGGGCCCAAATTCATTCAAAAAAATATATAAACCCCCCTCCAAACTCATAGAGCATCATTGTTAGGCATCCATAGGGCTCATGCTAGCTTACAGTTTCCTTGAGACGATCACCCTCGGTTGAGCGAGTGAGGATCCAAGGTGAGCTAGTATGAGTATAGAACCTAGTTTCAAATTTAAGTTAGAACTCCAATCTAGGATAGGCTCTTGAAACCAGCATCTCTATCTTGAATCACCCTCGGTGGAGCGTGTGAGTGAGTTAGAGCTGATTTTAATGAGTCTTAGACTTCTTTAGTTAGACGTTACGAGCCTAGACAGACATAGGGTCACTGGAGTGGAACTCACCTTCTTACGTGTGACATTCGGTTGAACTGTCATGGTTTGAGGGTCGGAACCACCTTTGATCAGTAGACTGCCTAGCTTGACGTACCACGACGATCTTATACATGTATCTTAATTCAAATCCTTTTAATTCATGTCACTTGTCACTTGTCTCTTGTCTCCTCTCTCAGTCTCTTAAGTATTTTTACATGTCTTCTATTTCTTCTATGTGTGAGAAGGCTCCGCAGTATTGCGTTGAACCAGTGAGGATGTTTCTTTGATCTTGTGAGTAAACTCTATCATCATAATTCACTTGCATGCATATAATCCATACATACCCATACATATTGATTAGTTTCTGAAAGTGTATAAGAAGCTCCAATATTGGACCATTCTTCCTTTCGAAACTGGTTTATGTGTAAGGGTTCCATCTATTCTCGTCATGCATACATATCATCCAAAGAAGACTATGCATATGGATTGGAATTAGGAAGTGTTTAAGAAGCTCCTTCAGTGGACCATTCTTCCTTCCAAATTTCATTCGTATGTATGGTTCTCTTTCATTCTTATCATTCATGTTCATAAATCTAACTTGCACTCCTACATTCCTATTCCCATAATCATTTCAACATCTCTCTCTTCTCCATACTCAACATTAATTTCACTTTCATGTCCTTAAAGCTTCCAACATTCATTAGCTTCATACACCCTGTGAATCATAGAGCAAGGAGAAACATCACAATCCAAAGATAAAAAACAAGAATCAGAACCCAATGAACAAAAACAAGAGGAGAAACAAAAAGGGAAGAAGACAAAGCAAAGAAAAACTGAACCAAAGCCTTTAGATAAACAAGAACAATCAAAACAAACTGAAGACCAAACACGAGAACATGAACAAAAACAAGACCCTGAGCAAAAACAAAAGAAACCAAAGAGAAAACCTAAAGCCATCTTGATTTCAGAAATTGAGAGAAAAATAGATCCTATGGAGATTTTAGATGACATTTTGCTTAAGAGTCAAGTGACTATGTCTTTAGAACAAGTTTTCTCTATTGCAAAGCCTGTTTTTAAAGATAACTTTATCGGCCTAATTAAAAGGAAGAGGTTTCCGCTTAATCTAGATACTGAGATGCAAGATTCTCTAGATCAAGATCAAGCTATGAATGAGGCCTTAAACTTTGATGAATCTGATGAAGAGGACTTTGATGATGATGAAGTAAATGTTAATAAAAATTTCTTAGGACCTATTCAACCTGACCATGAAAATCATGAAAACAATCCTGAAAGTCACTTTAAAAGAACATTTTGGTCTAGAGGTACATCAGAGATGCATGTTAAAATAGGAAATGATAAGAACACTATCACTGTAAATGCATTAGTAGATTCCGGCTCTGAAATCAATGTGATTTCAAGAGAAGTCTATGATAAGTTTCGATGGCCCATAGATAAAGATTGTGGATGGCGTATGAGAACTGCAGATAATGGTGTAGGTACCCTGTATGGAGCTTGTGCTAGTGTGCCCATATCCATAGGAGGAATCACAGAAGAATTTCACTTTTTTATTCAAGATAATTCATCCTATGAAGTTCTCTTAGGTCAACCCTTTATTTGTGAGAGTCGTATGGAAACTAAAGCCATGGATGATGGGTCTACCTATGCTAGATTCAAGTCTAAGGATGGAATGCAATCACTTCAAGTCATGACAGTAGGAGTGAATCATCCTAGGAATCGATTGTCAATTAGAAAGAAACCTATTGTTACTCATGGTCATGAGCATGCTTGTAGTGATTGTGCACCTCGATTCATGTTTGGAGCTACATATGATCAAAATTTCGGATAGAATCCATTGTTGAGCGGGACAACAGTGGATATTGGTTTGACATCTCCCATCCAACCAACATGTACAATAGTTTGTCACTTTGTTTTCCACATTCTAGATTAGATTTTCTTCATAAGAGTCAATTGTCCAAGTCTTTTATCCAAAAAACCCAAAAAAATTATAAAAACAACAAAATCATGGAACATGATGAGAACATTGAGCATGTGATTGAAACATCTCATTGTTTCTCTACTCTTGAGGAGTTAGAGTTATGTCTTCAACAAAATTCTAATTCCCATATTATTCTTCTTTCTTCCCTTGATGAGTATGCTCTAATCCAAGAGTATGCTCTCAATGTTGACAAATGCTCAAAATTTAACCAAACACATGATGCCTTAGTTGAAACAAAGTACAAAACTGTAGACAAAAAAGTCAAACCCATAGCTCAACCATTACCTCAAGGAAGTAATGAAAAAATTATTGATGTGAAAAATGATCCAATTCTTCGGGATAACAAAAACATAGGACATACATTCACGGATGAGACAATCAAACAGGTGAAAATTGGTAGAGATGATGACTTTCTTTTGCCAGCAGAGAGAGATAAATTTGAGAGAGTCATATGTAGCCATGGAAAAGCCTTTACTATGTATCCTCATGAGATTGGTTGTGTAGATCCTAAGCTAGTTGCACCCATGATAATCTTTACTATTCCACATATTCCATGGAATCTTCGTCCTATACCTGTTCCAAAGGCTCACTTACCTGAGCTAATGAAACTACTTAAGGAGAAGATAAACATGAGAATTTTAGAGCCATCTTTTGCACCTTACTCAAACAGATGGTTCACTGTGCCTAAAAAGAATGGGAAACTACGTTTTATTCAAGATCTCCAACCCGTCAATAAAGTCACCATAAGGAATGTAGGAACATGACCCATTGTAGATGAGTTTGCTGAATCATTTTCAGGACATTCTATCTATTCAATGGGTGATTTATATTCGGGATATGACCAATTCCAATTAGCAATTGATAGTCGTGACATAACCACAATGAAAACTCCTTTAGGCTTAGTGCGAATGTGTACTTTACCTCAAGGAGGGAGTGAGGAACGTGTAAAGGACATTACTTTAGATTCATCGGGATGTCGTAAATTTGTTCTTGACCATATCTCTGATTGTGAAAGAATATTTCAACGATTTGAAGAGGTAGGTCTCACATTTTCCATAGAGAAATCTGTTTTTGGTGTCAATGAGGTACTTATTGTTGGACATTTATGTGGCCATTATGGTCGAAAGCCATACCCACAAAAAGTTGATGCCATTAGCAAGATTTCTGAAACATGTAACAACGTGAGTGAGGTACGTAGATTTCTTGGTGCTTGCATCTTTTATGTTATTTGGATCCCTCACTTTGCTCATGTTGCTGATTGTCTTTATGACTTGTTGAGGAAGAAACGAAAATTTATTTGGACTGACAAACACACTCAAGCTATGCGTAAATTGAAGAAATTATTGCTTAAAGCTCCCATCCTTAAGCGTGTAGACTATTCTGCTAACAAACCTATTATATTGACTGTTGATACTAGTCCTATTGGTATAGGTTGGGTCATAAGTCAAGATGATAGTGAAGGGAATAGATATGCAATTAGGTTTGGTGCCAAAATTCTACATGAAACACAATAAAAATATCCACAAATCAAACGAGAACTATGGGGTATGGTAATAGCTTTGAAAACAGACAAAGAATATTTCATTGGTGCAAATGTCAAAGTTGAGATTGATTGTTTGCCTCTCATTGGAATGATAGCCAATTGTTCATCTCCTGATATAGCCATGCTTAGATGGATCTCATATATTAAGTTCATAAATCCTGAGTTAGTTCATATTTCAGGTAAGTCAAACTCAGTTGCTGATATGTTATCGAGAGCTAGATTTGATGATGATCTTGAAAGTGATCTAATAAAGAATGTGAACTTAATTGACTATGTTCCACATATATATGAGTATGAGCAATTTCATGAGTCTGAGTACGAAAATGAATGGAGAGACATAGGAAAGTATCTGAGTACACTACAACCATTACCTAACTGGACTACGAATAGATTCCGTAACATTAGGAAACAAGCTTATAACTTTTTCCTAAGTAATGGTTATCTTTGGAGACATGCTAAGGGTAAGGTTAAGAATCCACAACGAGTCCTAGGAAAACGAGGTCTTCAATTGCAAGTAATGAAGGAAATGCATGAGACATTATGGGCCGGTCATAAAGGATTTTTTGGAACATATGAAAAAATTAGAAGTACCTATTATTGGCCTAGGATGTATGTTGACATTAGTAGCTATGTTTCTACATGTTCTACTTGTCAACTTCATTCATCAGTCAAACATAGAGATCCGTTGCATCCTACTTATCCACCTTGTATTCACTACAAGTGGGTAGTAGATCTTGTAACTATGCCTAAAGGTATCGACAAAATGCGTTACATTGTACTTGCAAGAGAAGACTTAACTAATCATGTAGAGGGACGTGCACTACGATCTAAGACCACTTACAATGTTTGCAAATTCTTGCTTGAAGATGTCATAAGTCGCTTTGGGTACATAGAGAAAGTAGTTGCCGATCGTGGAGAGTTAAATGCGAGAGAAGCTAAAGAGTTCTTTGAGCGTCACGGTATTCGTTTGTCTCTCACCACTGCATATAATCCAGAGGCCAATGGTAAAATAGAGAGAGGGCATCCACCTATTGTGAAAGCCATATCTAAAGCATGTAACGGTGACATCAAACAATGGCCTAAATTCTTACCTTTTGCACTTTGGGCAGATAGAATGACGTGCACACGCACTACTGGGTATATGCCTGGTGAACTCATGTACTGTCAAAAACCATTGTTTCCAATTCAGTCTCATATTTCTGCATGGTCAAATTTGCCTTGGTCAGAAAACATGTCTACTGATGATTTTTTGAGTTTGCGTATTAAACAGTTAGAACAAGGTAAATTAAGACTTGATGATGCTCTTGAAAAATTAAGAGAATCTAGAATGAAGAACAAGCATTATTTTGATAAAACTCATCGATTGCATCCTAAGCCAATTGAAGTAGGAGATTGGGTGCTCATTTATGATAGTACATTCGACTCTCAATATGATGCACGCAAAAAGCTCACTCAACGGTGGTTTGGGCCATACATAGTATCAAAAGTCAACAACAATGGTACGTATGCTCTTTGTGAATTAAATGGTGTTGCACTAAAAACTTTGATTGCAGGTAAAAGGATAAAGCTATTCAAGAAACGTGATAATGATGAGTACATTTGGATGAGGACATTGAAGAAGATGACAACAATGAAGCCGATTCATAAACAGGAGTATCCATGTTATAAAAATAAAAATAAAAAAAATAATAAAAAAAAGGAAGAAAAAAAATATATATATAAATATATATATATAAAAATATCATTTCAAGCTCATGTTGCTTTGTTTTTTTTCAAGTTCATTCTACCTTTTTTCCATTCTTGTTTCATGCATATTTGTTTTCAGTCTTTGCATTGCATTGCATATCCACATTACTTGAGTCAAAAAAAAAAAAGGGGCAAATGATGATTTCTCTACTTGTGTAAAATTTTATCTTAAGTAGTACCTTATCTACCAAGAAATTGTTTATAATCTAGGATTGTGGAAAGATAGGGCATGTAGATTTGGAGGTTTATTTTGGTGACAAGACTTTCATATATAAACATGCATATGTATCGTGTATCGAAAGCATAATTGTTGAAATCCTAGCTCCTGCTACTGCATGTTTCTACATCCTTAGTCCATCTCACAGCACTTGTATCGGAGTTTAAACGACTGTTCTCCGTCAGCAAAAATGGTTGTACCTTGTATCGGGGTTTAATTTTTCCCCGTCATCAAAAAAAAAAAAAAAGTTGCTACATGTTACCAAGAAGTTTACACTTTCTTCCACCCCAAAAAAGTGATCGTAACCATAAAGTTGCCGAATCATCATCATCATCAAAAAAAAAAAAGAGCAAGCCAAAGGAGGATAAAGAGGCATAGTAGAATAAATCACGGGCTATATAGGCAGATTTATGCATTAGTGGAGTTTAGTTAGATTTCCTTGCATGTTATTAGGGAAAGAGCATATTCATATTTATGTAGGAAAGGAGTTGATCTAAAATAAGCTAAAGATGAAAGATGTCTCTTGAAATCCTAAATCTTTGTTTATAATCATATTTAAGGTAGATTGCTTTATGAAAAAGGTACAAAATTTTCTTCAAGATGAGAGGAACTGATGCTTAAAACAACTCAATACATCCACTTCCACTTCATATTGATGCTTGTTTTTTTTCATTCTTGTTGCCAATGTTGCTTGTTCATTTGCATATATGTTGCCTATTTGTTCATGCATATTCATGTTGCCTGTTTCAATTCTTTCTTTCATGCAAATTTTGCTTCATGTCACGTTACCTACTTATTCATGCATATAATCAATTTTCCTTCCATGTTTCTTATGTTGCCTATAAAAGAATTTGATGCCTGGAACATTTTGTTTTTCACAGATGCTAGAGTGGCACTTCTGGAGGAATCACAAGTTTAGTGGGGGCGAATGTCGTCGAGATTTTCTCTCCTCTCTCACTTGTGAAGGCCTACAAAAAACATATTTGGTGAAGGTAGCCAGAATTCCCCGAGAAGTCCAGGATGCATCAAGGATGTCAAAGGAAGGTCACATACAAAGTTTCAAAGAAATCAAGAAAGTCCATGGTAGCGGTCAAAGCTGGTCAAAGCTGGTCAAAGCTAGTCAAAGTTGGGAAATTAGGGCAAAAATTTCATTGTCACCAAATTAGATGAAAATTCATATACTTGTAAAGATTGTCAAAGGCAGTCTATAGCCCAAATTTCAGCAAAAAATGGATTTTGTAGCACATTGATATGCTATGTTCATTTTATAAAAATGTAATTTTTCTAGTTTGACCCTACAAATTCTTGTATAGAAATTTATGTTAGCCATATGGTTTGGCATGTATAAATACCATATGTGGCTACATATTTGTATAAAGTTTCAAGGCTATCCGAGCTTCCTAGACACCTTAATGCCACCTTGCAAGCTTCCAAATGTAGTCAAACTTGTACAAGTTAGATTCAGATGGGAGTTTTTTCTGCATATTCCTGAAGGAGATCTTTGGAAAGATAGTCCTACAATGTTTCATCTTCATCAAAGAATTTTTGGAGGGTCAAAGAGCACAAAGTCCAGTTTTCAAGGTCACCGCAGTTTTCTAGAATAAGAAAATTGAAGGCTTGAATGTCTACCACATGGCGAAAGCTGATTGAGCCATGTTGTACGATCAAGATGAGCTCATATTCAAGGGTGGAGATGCACTTATGCTTAAAGCAAGGAGGATCCACGAGTTTTTCCATAAAAGAAGACTTTTTTTACAATCAAAGATCAATAATGCAGTGTTTCTCATAAAATAGTGGCTTATCTTATCCGAATTGATGTCAGCACTGATCCGACAGTCCAGATCATCCCCAGATTCAATGGTGGAGAATGAGGGCGCCTAAATTTCACTCCTTTACACTAGATTTGATAGAAAGAACAATTCCAAGCCATTGATTTGATTAATCAAATGGTTGTAATCAAAAGTAGTGATCCTAGAGTTGAGAGTTGATTTCTCTAGATCCAAGGGCCCAAATTCATTCAAAAAACTATATAAACCCCCCTCCAAACTCCTAGAGCATCATTGTTAGGCATCCATAGGGCTCATGCTAGCTTACGGTTTCCTTGAGACGATCACCCTCGGTTGAGCGAGTGAGGATCCAAGGTGAGCTAGTATGAGTATAGAACCTAGTTTCAAATTTAAGTTAGAACTCCAATCTAGGATAGGCTCTTGAAACCAGCATCTCTATCTTGACTCACCCTCGGTGGAGCGTGTGAGTGAGTTAGAGCTGATTTTAATGAGTCTTAGACTTCTTTAGTTAGACGTTACGAGCCTAGACAGACATAGGGTCACTGGAGTGGAACTCACCTTCTTACGTGTGACATTCGGTTGAACTGTCATGGTTTGAGGGTCGGAACCACCTTTGATCAGTAGACTGCCTAGCTTGACGTACCACGACGATCTTATACATGTATCTTAATTCAAATCCTTTTAATTCATGTCACTTGTCACTTGTCTCTTGTCTCCTCTCTCAGTCTCTTAAGTATTTTTACATGTCTTCTATTTCTTCTATGTGTGAGAAGGCTCCGCAGTATTGCGTTGAACCAGTGAGGATGTTTCTTTGATCTTGTGAGTAAACTCTATCATCATAATTCACTTGCATGCATATAATCCATACATACCCATACATATTGATTAGTTTCTGAAAGTGTATAAGAAGCTCCAATATTGGACCATTCTTCCTTTCGAAACTGGTTTATGTGTAAGGGTTCCATCTATTCTCGTCATGCATACATATCATCCAAAGAAGACTATGCATATGGATTGGAATTAGGAAGTGTTTAAGAAGCTCCTTCAGTGGACCATTCTTCCTTCCAAATTTCATTCGTATGTATGGTTCTCTTTCATTCTTATCATTCATGTTCATAAATCTAACTTGCACTCCTACATTCCTATTCCCATAATCATTTCAACATCTCTCTCTTCTCCATACTCAACATTAATTTCACTTTCATGTCCTTAAAGCTTCCAACATTCATTAGCTTCATACACCCTGTGTGTGCCACGACCGGACCCGATCCACCCGGATTGCGATCACCTCCACATCGGTATCAAGAAGTCCAATGGAAGCACTGCATTCTGACCAAAAACCATCTGAAAGGGAGTTGCATTGAGTACGGTCTTGTAGGCCACTCGATATGCCCAAACAACATGATGTAACTGTTTGTCCCAATCTGAACGTTTGTTGTTCACGAGTTTCGTCAATACGTTACAAAGGATCTTATTAGTGCTTTCAGCCTGACCATTGGCCTGAGGATGATATGGTGCGGATTTCTTGTGAATCACCATAAAATCCTGTAACAAATATTCAATGAATTGGTTTAGAAAGTGAGTTCCGCGATCGCTCACTAACTCTATAGGCAATCCATATCTTGTAAAGACATTTTCAAATAAGAATTTTGCAGTTGTGTGTGCATCATTCTTTTTTGTGGCTTTTGCCTCTACCCATTTCGTAAGATAATCTGTGGCAACAATAATGTATTCCGCATGTGTACCTTTTGCAGGGGGGTTAATGGGTCCTACAAAGTCTATACCCCACTTAGAAAATGCACGTCCGCCCATCATGGGTTTCAATGGCATTTCATCTCTGCGAGTAGGAAATTGAGTTCTTTGGCACACATCACATCTCTTAACATAGGTATGAGCATCCATGTGAAGAGTGGGCCACCATAATCCTGCAAAGAGGATGGCTTTGATTATCCTATCTGGTCCAAAATGACCTCCTGCAACACCTTGGTGTGCAGTCTCTAGTATGCTCAGATAATCGCTTTCATGAACACATTGTCTTAGATATCCATCTCGTCCTCTTTTGTATAGATTATTGCCAATAAGTGAATAGTCCTGAGCTTCCTGCTTCAGACTGCGTTGTCGAGCTAAGGTCATTCCTTGAGGGAATGTCTTCGTCCTCAAGTATGTCACTAAAGGTTCACTCCAGTCTAGTGTGAGAGACACGTGATATAATGTAGCATGCTCTACTGGTGGTCTTTCACAACAAACATGGCATTCTTTACACAACTTGTAGACATCTGCTTCCATCGAAGGCCAATATACTCCTAGTCTATGCAGAGTCTGTAATGTTCGATGTTTCGAATCATGTTGCTTTAATGCACCTATGTGTGCTAATTGCATAAAGCTCCCATAGAATTTCAACTAGATATTCTATGTAAGCAAATGGAAAATGTTATGAACATGCAAGCATCTCTTTCAAAAGAGGTTGCTAATTTAAATAAACAAGTTTACTCGATGAGCTTTAACGATCCAGGGGCTAGCAGTAGTGGTGCAGGGCAAGCACCGCCTAATCAACAAGTTATGCCTCAGTATGTTCCACCACAACCAGTCTTTCAGCCGGTACCACAGCAAGCTTCTCAGTTTGCTGTACAGCCACCCTTTCAAAGAACTTATGAGAAAAGAGGGACTGGCGTGAAGCGCTGTGTTTGGTGTGATAGTCTAGAGCACGCATCATTTGCTTGTGAAGAGTTAAAAAGTCCTAAGGCGAATCAATTAGTTGTGGAAATAGATAGAAGACTATGTGACTTTAGGTCTCGTCTTCCTTTGTCTGTCAAATGGGGTAAAGGCAGAATGAAAAAGATTTATGAAAATTTAACAGTCTCAGATGTGACTGCCAGTACTTCAGCTGCAAGACTAGAGCCGGTCGAGGATAGGCCTTCTTCAACGCCTGACCAAAATCCATATTCGATAGAGGCACTGGTACGAGCTAGAGATGAAATAATGTACAAGACTGCATTGAAATCTCCTATAGAACAATCCTATGTCTTTTCTCACATTGCTTATGTTGAGGAAAAACAGAGACGAGAAGATCAACAGGATGATGTAGAAGAAGGTGATAGGAGGGTAACTAGGAGGCAAACAAGAGAAGATGAAAAGAAAACTGATAAAAAAGTTCAATTTGATGAATCAAATTTATCTCAAGAATAGAAGAGAAAAATGATAAAGGAAGGCAAAAAGCCGACCGATGAAAATGTTCAATTGCAAGAAGAACAAAAGAAATTGGAAACCTCTAAACCGGAAAATAAAGAGGATCAAAAGCAAAATGAAGAGAAAGGAAAGAAGAAGGGTAGAAGAGCTCCATGTGCTATTATGATTTATGAGCTCGAAAAGAAAAATGATGCTAGGGAGATTTTAGATGACATTCTTCTAAAAAGTCAAGTAACGATGTCACTTGAGCAAGTGTTTTCCATAGCGAAACCGGAGTTCAAGGATAGTTTTATTCGACTTATTAGAAGAAGACGCTATCCTTTGCCACAAGACGAGGATATGCAAGACATGGCAGAAGAAACCCTAGCTATGAATGATGTAGTTACATTGAGTGAAAGTGATTATGAGGATGATGAAAAATTTACAACAGGAAGTGTAAATAGAAATTTTCTAGGACCTATACAACCTGATGAAGAAATGTTAAAGAGTGAGAGTAAATACAATTCTACCTTCTGGGCAAGAGGCACACCAGAAGTAAAGATTAGAATCGATGATGAAAAGGATTCTTGTTTAGCTTTGGCTCTCATTGATTCAGGGTCAGAGATAAACGTGATTTCAAAAAAGTTCTTTGACAAATTTAGATGGCCAATCGATAAAGAGCACAGTTGGCGGATGAGAACAGCTGACAATGGCTCTGGCATTTTGTTGGGTGCATGTGCGAATGTGCCTATTATGATAGGTGGTGTTCGAGAAGAGTTTCACTTCTTTGTTCAAGATAAATTGTTCATATGAAGTGATTCTTGGACAGCCATTTATAGGTGAAATGAGAATGGAAACAAAAGCAATGAATGACGGATCAGCGTATGCAAGAATTCGATCCAAATCAGGGATGGATTCTTTGCAAGTTATGACGGTTTGCCCAAACCACACTAGAAATAGAAAGAGCTTAAGAAGAAATCCCATTGACTCGATCAGTCATGTTTGTGATGATCCATTGGCTGTAAGAGAATATGGGGCATATTATGATCAAAATTTCTGCTAGACTCCACTATTGAGCGAGACAATAGTGGACGTTGTTTTGATGTCTCGCCTATCAATGAATATAAATTTGAAAATTATCTAATTTGTACTCCTACAACTAGTTTGCATTATATTACCAATGAAAACCTCCAAAAACATTTAGAAAACAAACTGAAAAATATTTCAGACAAACTGGATTAATTTTAAGTGACGAGAAAATTGAGAGTATAATTGAATTTGCCCTTTGGGCTGATCGCATGACGTACACGAGAACAACTGGTTTTATGCCAGCTGAACTCATGTATTCTCAGAAACCATTATTTCCCATTCATACTCAGATTATTAATTGGATGAATTTGGGTTGGAAAGATAACATTTCAAGAGAGGACTTATTAGCATTTAGAATTAAGCAATTAAAACAAGGAAATGAAAATCTTAAAGAAGCAATAAAAAAATTAAAAACATCTAGATTGAAAAATAAATTATATTTTGATAAGAAACATAGACTAAGACCGCAACCAATAGAAAGTGGTGAGTGGGTGCTTGTATATGATAGTACATTTGATACTCAATACGATGCACGTCGGAAACTAACTAAACGTTGGTTCGGACCTTACGTTGTTGTTTCAATTTATGAAACAGGTACATATAAATTACGTGAATTCGATGGTTCTATGCTAAAGAATTTGATTGCAGGGAAAAGAATCAAGCTCTTTAGAAGAAGAGAAAGCAGTAAATTTGAATTGGACGAAGACTTCTTGGAGGACGACGATGAAGAAGAATAAAAATGATCAGGTGAAAGAGTTCTAAACTTTACTTATTTTGTAGTTGCTAATATGATTTTTATTGATGCATTTCATGTGTAGATATGTACATCCTTCTGATAAGAAAGGAAGATTTTTAAAATTATGAAACAATGAATTTAAAACTGAAGAAGGGATGTGTATGAAGAGAAGATAAGAATTAGAGACCTTATGGCTTTCTTAAGGATAGGAGAGGGAACACTTGACTTGCGATTCCTAGTAGACGTAAATTTATTTTATATAGGTAGACTACCTTAACTCCCAACCCATGTCGCTAATGAGATCCTAGTTCCCACTATAGCATTCCTCTAGAACCTCTGCTCTGATTAGGGGTTAAGCCTTTCCCCTTAAACAAAAAAAAAGTTGCGAAGAAAAATTAAGAAAAGAGAAAAATGAGAACATCAAGCAGTATATTAATGGCTACTGCAAGATGAGAAAAAGAAAATAAAAAAAAAAAAAGAAAAAGAAAGAAAAGAAAAGAAAAGAAAAAAGTTATCATGATTCAGTTGTGGTCTCGAAACCACTTCTGAAATTCTATACGGGCAATATGAGGCGGATTTATGCTATAGAAGAATTAGTTAGATGCATCTTATGGTGAGTGACTAGGGAATCAGGGATAGACCATTTATATAAAATATTTATTACTTTTGAACGGGTTAATAGAAGAGCAAGTACCACAACTGTCTGCTTGATTTCTCTGGGACTTTCTAAAACTTGTTTTCAATTTCATGCATTCAACGAAAACGTTTATGATTCAAGTTTGCATAATTTTAAAAGTTTTTTCTTGACTATCAGAAGATGTACTTACCTTTAGGAGCATATTTCATATAAGTTTGAAAATAGTTCAAGAAATATTTTTCGAAAGAATTTGATACTGCTTTCCTATTGAACTGCAGGTTGGCCCATCGAGGGCGATGTGCAGGTTTGGTGGGGGCAGATGTCGGAAGGATTTCCTCACTCGAATTGTCATATGGAAAAATAAAAATAATTTGCTTTAGAGCCAGTTAAATGATATCTCTCTCATATATTTTATAATGCATTGGTTTAAAATGACTAATGTTTTTCTTTTGAGTACCTGTAGATAACAAAAACAAGAAGAGCTGAATTAAGAGAAGACCTCATCTCTATTAGTTAAAGACATATTTGTGTATGTATGTAGATGCAAGAGAATAGGTAAGAATGTATGATAATGTTTGTTAATTCTAATGTTTATATTTATGCATATGAATTCTCATGTTGTTGAGAACATATCTTAGCTTTAAAGTTAAATTCATTTATGTGAATGTATTCCTTAAGAAAAGGTCTAGCACCCTACATTATAAGAGGTTTAAACCCTATATGTTTACTTATTTAAAAAACTCAAGAAAACCCTAATATGAAGAATAAGATTAAGTGCTTGTTTATATGTAACTGTAGGAACTCTTCATGTATGTAATATAAGAATTTAACCCTAAGTGTATGCCTATTAAAGTTTATGAATAAGAAAGAGAATGTGATCATCCATGCCTCTATAACTATATGAATGGGTATAGAATGTTTTAACTTTTATAGTATCAATATATAAATATTAGATATGTACATTTCTATAATGTTAGATGTTATGCTATAATATGAATATATGTATTATAAGTTTAAAAGTATAAATGATTAAACTTTAATAATTAGATAAGTATATGTGAATATTTCTATATAATTATATACGTTTTTTAATTATAGAAAATTGTTTAATTAATAAATGAATTAAATTGATATTTATAGTAATGCTATATTATATATATTAGTTTCACTATATATTTTAGGATATATATAATGTTATATTCATTAGTTTATAGAGTTACATAGTTAAGTCATGTTATATTTATTTAATATTAAACAAAACAAATGCACTCGGTATTATGCATGAACGTGGCTGTTAAACTATGAGTATATGTGGAATGCATGATAAGTAACTAATTGTGTGCATGGCAAGTTGAGTGGTGCGCATACTAATCTGAAGCCTATAAAATAGAACTATTACTCAATGAGAAACCTAATGATCTTCGCTGTAGATCATTGAAGAGAATTCAAAAAGGAGATTACGAGAACACGAACATATGAAATTTTTAGGATCACAAAATTACAATATTTGAAGATTGTTTATTAAGTTGTATAGGATTATCTATAAAGAGAATTGTATTAGCTTTTGTATAGGCTTAAATCCTAAAGATTTCTAGCACTTCCACTTTTCGATACAATTAAGATTTGTATAGGCTTAAATAGATTGATTTTGAAATTCTTCATACTGTTTCTCTGAAAATTAATTGAGATCTTTACTTTTTTATTTCATATGTCTAAAGAGATAGGATCTACAAGTAGTTCTAAACTAGTATCTACAAACGAGTCTGATATTAAGAATCAAGAATTAGAAAACTTAATAATAGGAACATTGCTTCCGTCTTCAATTGATAGTTCAAATAATAACAAAAATATAGAAGTTGAAATTACTAAAGATAAAGTAGTTAACGAAACTTTACACACGTTAGATAACGATCGTCTTCTTTCTAGAATTTTACCTTTAATTACCATAGTTTTGCCAGAACCGGAGGACAAGAAAGACTTATTCCCACCTAATTTAGTTAGAAAACCTAACTCAAATCAAATTGAGAACGAAGAAGTTGACTTTGTTAAAGATAAAATTACAAACGAGAACTTAGTTATGTCTTATCAATTAGAAGCTATAGAACATTATAGAAACGCTCGTCCTTATGGTCCTTAGTCTAAATAATTAGTTCTTAATTTACACTCCCATATATTAGAAACATATAGGTTTTTATCACACCTAAACTGAAAAATCAACCGAAGGCCCTAGGCATACTTAGAAGCACCCTGAATGCAGTCACATGGTTAGGTTGGCGTGATTCTTTTGGATGAACGTCAACCTCCCTTCACACCCCTCTACGACAACGCGGAGAAAGTGGATGACTTTTTGGTGCAATATCAATCCTTTTGGCTAACCCTCATGGGAATAGCCTTAACTTGCTTTCAATCCTTGGATCCAAATTCCTTTGGCGATATCACAAAATTCTTCCAAAAATTTATTTGGGAATTCACTAAGCGAGGGATCAAGCACAATTCGTCATCCTTACTACATAGTTTCAAAGATGCTCCTAATGAGATAGTAAAAAGTTTAACACAAAGTTTAATCAATATGCATTCGATGCCCTATGATAGAGAGACCTTCTTAGCAGAAAATGATATCCTTATTTTTAGAGGGTCTAACCAATGGAACATTGAGAATCTTAGTATATGTAAAACGATTGCAAACTTTGAGTGAGTGTCTTCAAGAGTGCATAGATTTGGAAGACAACTTAATCGAGGATCTCAAAATCACACAAGATCCTACAAAAACAGAGGATACAAGGATCAATGAGAATTCTAGTTCGAGTTATGTGGAGGAAGTGGCAGCGTTAGTGGCCAAGAAATTAGGAGTAAAAGGACAAAGGAACTACCAGATGTCCTCCTTGAGAGTGCCAATGTTACGAAATTGCACACTTTGCGGTGGAGATCATCCATCTCATGTCTACACTTGAGAAGGACTAGGGTTATCACAAACTTACCCTTACAATAGACAACCAAGTCAGGAGACCAAGACTATTTGGGTACTCATTGACTAAGTTGCTTCAACTATCATCATCAATAATTCATTTTTCCCTATTTGGACATTCTTATGAGATCACTCAAAGCATATCTCATAGTCTAGGTGGATTTGAAACTCCTTGGCTTGGTGAAGTGAATGTTCCAATTCATCTAGAGAGCACATGCATGAATACAAAAACTTCTAGTTTTTCATCATGAGGATCTTATGAAAACTCTCATATTCATTCAAGATTGGATCTAGAATTAGGTGACTAACTTAAACCCTAGTTAAAGTTCTTCATAAGTTAAAGGTTAAAAACAACATTTTATTGTAAAATTAGACAATCATGTTCCAAATGAGCACTCTTCTTGATCCATTCCATGATGCATGTGTGTAGATTCATATGTGAATAAATTTGTATCACCATGATTGTGTGACATGGAGCTTAGGAAGCTTCATTCTTTCCCAAAGGATTCTTCTCTTGTTGAGTGTGTGGGCAAAGACATCAGTTCAAGACCAAGAAAAGGTAGACAAAATCATGATCATGGAATGCCAACCATGGAATGAATGAAAACTACATTTGGATCATGAAAGATGATACTCCACATATTCACGTCTTTGATTCATGGTCAGGTCAACATTTGACTCAATCATTTTTTTAAATAAAGGAAGTTTGGTCTTAGCCTAGTCTCCGGGACTTGTATTAATTAGAAGAAAAAGAAAAGTACAAGTGAAGGGAAATAGTGCCCACATGCCCCCCCAAATCCCATACAGCAAGGAAAGATTTTACATTGTTTGGATGGCATTACAAAGAAGGTTAATCATCCTCTCATCACCCTCATGCGGGGCCCACTTGGGTTTGAGCTTATTGTCTATCAGAAGGAGCACTTGATGATGCTTGAAGGGGGCGAGGGATTCTTACAGTTAGCGATTCTTTTGCCAAGGAGGAACAACAATTTCTCAATCGACCACTCTTTGGGGGGTCACCAAAGTTATAAGCACATCTTTCCTGCCATATCTTCCAAAGGACCTCCCCTCTAATGGCATTCCAGAGATCTGCAGAGATATCGATCACTTCTCCCAGTAGAGCTTATTTCGAAGTGATGTGTTTCTGAAGTCTTATTTTCTTTCTGACAATCTGTCAGAGCCTGTTACTTTAGGTTGGTCCAAATTGCTCGATAAAGAATTTTCCATAAGAGGATAGCCTTTTTTATTTCTATGAGAGGGTGTCAGATATCCATGAACTTCAAATCCCACTCTAGCTGCATCCATGACAGACACCACTTCTTATTGAGATTGATGTGATAATCAATGTTTTCTTCAATGTTTGGGATTTTTGGTAGGCAATTACCATTGTGTCATCTGAGAACAAGTGGGCATGACCGCTCATGCCCCATGAGAAAGACTTCAGAGCCATCCTAGGTAAGATGTCTGCTTTGTAAAGTATTCCATTCTTCATAGGTAATGTTGATGCTTGGGTCAATATCCTCGAAGTTGATCAACTTGTTGGTGTCTTGTTTCCATACATGTTTCCATTTTTTGAAGCCTTTGTTCCAAAGCCTCTTGGCATTTCAAATGTTCCAAGATTCCATGTTCTGAATGCCATGTATGGGAAACTAGATAGAGTCATTATGTCTGATATCATCCGCCCACTTCCAATCTTCACTAATTCCTATGAAGCTCATGACTTTATTCCAACTCTTCCATAGGGAGCACACAAGGTTCGAACCTTTTGGGAAAACCAAGATTGGAGAAAACAAAAGGGTCAGAATTTCGAGATTCTTCCAATTCAAGAATCCCACAAAAGTCAACACATTCTTGTTTTTGAAGATCAGCTTGGCCCACCAGGCCTCTCCATTGCCCCACACCTTAATCATCCATTTCGTTGCAAGTTTGTTAACCATGCACCCATTTTTCAGAATGTCAATACCGCCACTATCCCTTCGGCTAGTGCACATGGACCACTTGATTTTAGGCACCCCCTCCTATTGTGGTCCCTAGTCAAAAGGAAGTTTCTGCAAATACTTTCCAATTTCAACAACTCTTTCTCTTTCGGTCTGCGACAAGAAAGGAAGTAAATGGTCAACTAAATGAGGAATGTGTTGACAACAATAGCGCGACCATCGAGATTGATTTTGGCCTAGAGGAATGTTTTGATAGCAATGTTCAAAGAGAAGGTTAGGTTGGATCCCGATAATAGCTCTGAAAGCAGTCTTTGAGTGGTTGATTTTTGATCAAGAGGCTTCACAGAAAGTACCTAGGCACCTCCAAAACATCTCCAAGCTAGTACTATCATTGTGGACAAATGCATTCATATCAGTGGTAAAAGTCTTGTGGTGATCTATCCGTGGTCACGAGGCAATCGGAGGCCTTTGATATTACCTCCTTCCACTTGTTGTTCCACAAGCCGGCTAAGTTCTTTCGTGGCAACGACAAATAGAAAGGGAGCCAATGGGCACCCTTATCTAATTGATTTTTTTACTTAGATCACCTTCAAAAGTTGACCATTAACATTAATTTGGGCCGATGCGTTTCCCAAAAAGGTCAAGATCATCTTGGTGAATTTCTGGCTCCATCTGAGATCTTTAAGAGACTGCAAAATATAGTTCCATTCTAGCTTGTCATAAGCTTTGTCAAAGTCGATCTTGAGGAAAACCACATCTTTTCTTGTCTTGTCTAGGATGTCAAGAACTTCCCAAATATCTATAATGGCTTCCAATATTGACCTGCCTTTGACAAAACCTTTTTGGTCCTCACTTAACCATGCTCTCACATGGATGGAAATTCTATTGGCTATGACTTTAGCAATGATTTTATATCCTGTTTGGAGCATCGTAATTGGACGCCAGTTCTCGATTCTATTCTTTTCCCCTTTTTTGTGGATTAACTTGATGATTCCATTGTTGAGACAAGTCAGAAGCATGCCAAACTCAAGCACCTCTTGCCAGACCAAACGAAGGGGAGTGACAATCACAAACTTGAAGGATTTAAAAATCATTAGTGAGCCCGTCTAGCCCCGGGCTTTTCCCACTAGGGGGTCATCAATCACATCAATGATTTCTCCTTCTGACATAGGGGCAACAAGAAAGGAGTGAAATTTGTGTGGGATCATATGAGAGGATACCCTGGAGATGGCTGCCATGCAATCCCGTCTATGGTGGAAGAGGGGGGTCGAGATCCCCAAGAGTCTCATAAAGCGCTCTTCAATGATTCTAAATTTTTCTTCTTCCATATTGTAGACGTCGCCATTTGAATCTAGCAATTGTGGGATTGATTCTCTACTTAGTTTCCTTTTAAGGATGTTGCACATCTCTTTGGTGGGTCTGTCGGCTTTGCCAGCCCACCACGCCCTAAAGAATGTTTGCAGATTTTTTCTTTGTATTTCTTCCTCGTATCTCAACTGTGCTCTGATTTTTCATAGACCCTTCTGGAATTGGGATTTTCCTTTGTTCAATTCCTCCTCAAGTCTCTAAAGTCTATGATAAAGTGCCTCTCTGTGTGCACACCAAATAGTTTGGAGCATCTTCTTGGCTCTTAATATGATTTATTGTGGCTTATCGACCGTGCATCTCCAACTCTTGGCACGGGATGAGTAGGAGGCGAACACTTCATTCCACACTTCAGCAATTTCTTGATGGATGGAGGGGAGAGAGAAGGAAGTCGAGTAGGCATGAGAATAGGGAGCCTTACAAGTTTTGGTGAGGGATTGGAGAGCAATAATGATCGGGTAGTGATTAGAGATGATAAGGTCAGTGCATTACGAGATGGAAGGATGGCCCCATTGTTGAATGATGTTCTAAGCAATGTAGCTTCCATCCAATCTAGCTTTCCTTAAGTCCTCACCTGCTTGGAGATTTGACCATCAAAAGCCATATGAGTCTTTGAGTTTGACCAAATCCAAGTGTAGTTTGGTTTTGTTTCGAGCTTCTTTCTCACGACTATCGATGACCCAGCCCTTGTTGTTCCATCCGTCCACAGGGTCCTCCATCATGTTGAAGTCAGTACAAATTATAATGTTGTTGGGGAGCAAGTCCAAGGATGCCCAGGTGTCTAGTCTCTCCCACTCCCTATATGGGGTGTACATAGAGACTAGTGTGAAACAAAAGCGGGCACCAAAGGAAGTGGAAATCCAACGATGGCTCTGATCTTCAATGGAGCTCTCAAGCTTTTCAAACTAGGTTTATACCAATTATCATCCCACTGGACCCTTGGGGGTGTGACATCGAGATCCAAACATGGTTCGAGGATACCTATCTAAGGTGTTGCTGGAGGTATGCTCCATCAATTCTAGTCTCTTGAATACAAATGAATTCAGGGTTTAGGCTAATGTCGCAAATTCATTGACCAATGATGGTCGCTCTTGAGGGTTCAGTCAGCCCCCTCGCATTTAATGAGATGATAATCATTGCTATAATTTACCCTCTTTGTGGGAAGGGGTCTTATCCTTTCTTATCTTGGATTCATCTTTCTTTTTCATTGGGAGGGGGTCATAGCTTAGTAACTTGTTTTTTCAAAGTATCTCGATTGGTTGTTTTCCCCTGCAAAAGGTCTCTTGTTGGAATGAACAAGAAACCATATCCGGAATAGTCAATCCAATGATGGAACTTCCACTATCCATGTTGTCTTCGTTACTAGTGGTAAAGCCGTCTTCTTTGCTTGTAGTGTAGCCCTCTTGATTAGATTATTTGTTGTTAGAGAACTCTAGGGCTTTGTCATTGGTTCCCACCTCAAACTAGTTCCTATCTAGGTAATCAAGCTCATTAATCTCCTTTTCTAGATTGCAATACAAGTAGTTTGGGGGGGGGGCATCTAGAGTACAATTTCTCTCAGAAGTTTCCCTAGGACTTCATTTCCTTCTTTTTCTAAGTTCACTGAACCTGTTTGAGTTGGTTTCTAGGTTTAAGGAGCCTTAACTTCCTCTTCATTCACCAAGGATTTTAGAAACCCATTCTTATCTTGAGCTTTCCTGGGTGCTTCTTGTGTTTGTTTGCTTTTTTGTCTCACCGAGCACTCTTTGATCTTGTGGCCTTGCTAGCCACAATGAAAACACACATTAGGTAGATTTTTGTAAGTAACATCTTATTCCCAAACCTCCCCTTTGTTGGAGCAAGTCTATGACAAGTCTAAGTATTGGCTTGAGTCCCACAAAGTCATAGAAGAAGCTTTAAAATGAAGACTATGTAAAGTTCACTTGTGAACTACCTCTTGTAACTTTTGAAGAGTTTACTTAATGTAAAAGTGAAAGAATCTTAACTGGTTGAGTCCACTTGATCAAAAAGGGAAAGAGGAGCCACGAATTCGTGATTTATGGTAGATAGAGAATCAAATCAATCACAAATTGATTGGAGAGTGATTGAGGGAAGTTAGCCTCCCAAAGTCAACTATAAATAGATGGCAGTTTTAGTCATGGTTAGAGAGACCTATGTGAAGACCTCCAAGAGCTGAGATTTATGCCATATCAAGGTGTGATTACAAGGCACACATATGTATAAGTAATTCCATTGTATTGTACAAGCAATATACTTTCATTTTCATGATCATTTGAGTTCATATTTCCATGTTCTTGTGAAGTGTACTACTCACTGCCATATCTCTTAGTTTTCTCAGTCAGATTGCAGAGATAGTTGCTTTGAGCTTGGTGCATCATTTTCAGTGATTTGACTTGATAAAGTTAGCTCTATAAGTCTCTTCATGCTCACCAATTTTCATTTCATTTGGATGTTGCAATCTTCAATTATGTTTAGTTGAAGCCAACAGTATCTGTTCATTTTCACTTCTCTGTCAGGTACCCGATTTTTTCACTCATCTTGTCAGAGAAATTTCTCAGTGCTTACTTACCCAAATGCAATGATTTAAAGCTTCTTGGATTTCTCTTACTGTCTAGTATATGCATACAAAGTTTCATAATCGTTCGATTCTTAAATCGGGAGTTATGTTCACTTTTCTGCTCACTCATCTCATACTGTAGAAGCCCGTGAAAATCGGAATGATGTCATCGGTTGTTAAACATCATTCTCAGTGTGTGGTTCATTATTTTTTTATGAGATTACTCTTGAAAGTTAGCTCTTTAATTTAACTAGATTTCCCCAAGAGGAATTAAGTTAATTGCTGCTGTGCTCATAGAATTATGCAAAACACTGGACAGGTGTATGAACCAAGAATAGCAAGTGCTTCACCTCTGAGCTAGCTCCAACTTATCTATTTTGATCTATCTTTTTGAGAGTGATCTTCCAAGGTACATAGGGTTTCTAATACATCCATTGGCAAGCTCAAAAGACCCACCATATACTCCTAGAGTTCATTTGGCTGGTGTAGATCAAGGATTTTGCAACACCTCTTAATCTTCAAGCACATACCTATCCATCTCTTCACAGTGGTATCAGAGCAAGGTTGGACAACATGGCAGATGGATTTCCTTCATCAATTGACAAATTGGATAGAGGTAACTACTCAGCTTGGTCATTAAGAATGGAAGCTTATCTCCAAGGTAGAAGTTTATATGGTTATGTGGCTGAAGATGAAGTTATGCCAAGTTTCAGGAACAAAAGTCAACCAACACAAGAAGAGCAAGAAAGATTGAGCACATGGTGCTCCAAAGATGCACTTGCAAAGTCTTATCTCCTCAACTCTATCTCAGATTTTTTGTTGCCTCACATTAGAAGTTGTAAGACATCTCAGGAAGTGTGGGATGCACTTGAAGCCTTCTTCTCTTCAAGTACCAAAGCTAGGAAGCATCAACTATGGCTAGATTTCACAACTCTCAAGAAGGCTCCCAAACAAAATGTGACTGATTTTGTCACAAATCTCAAGGACATAGCAGATCAGTTAGGAAGCATTGGAGAGGTAATAGATCAAGAGAAAATTGTAAGGCAAGTCATCAATGGCTTGAAGGCAGATGACAAGTGGGAAGCATTCACCACAGCTATGGATTTGTACATGGACATGCATGTATTTGATTTCAATACACTCATTGGAAAACTACTTAATCAAGAGGCTAAGCTTATCAAAAATGGAGAAAGCTCTAAAGGTAATCAATCTTCAGCTTTATACACTAATAAAAGAAAGTCCAAAGATAACAAAGGAAAGGCAAAGAAAGTGGATGATGAAGCAGCTACATATCAAGCTAACTATGTAGGTAGAGGAAGACATGGCAGAGGTAGAGGAAGAGGAGGTAGACAAGGTAGGGGGAGATCCCAAGACTCCAACCCATGATCTATTTGTGGATTAACTAATCATACAACTGAAAATTGCTTTAGGAATTCCAGGAATCAAAGAGGCAGAGGATACAATAGAGGAAGTTATGGCTAATCAAGAGCAAGATTCAACAATTATCATGGCAACTACAACAACTACAATCATTCAAACTATCGAGGAGGCTACAAAGGAAGGAGAGACTTCAATAACTACACAGAAGACTCCAACAAAGAGGATTCATTATTGATCATGAACATGGCTATGCCACAAGGTAAATCATTCAAATCATGTGGCAGGAAATGTGGCACTCCTATCACATTTAGAAGATCCAAGGAATAAGCATGAGGTACAAACAGGAGATGATACAAGACATCCTGGGGAGAAAATAAGCAATGTCAAAGCACCTGATGGAAACATAAACCTACTTAGTAAGGTACTCTATGTCCCTACCATTACAAAGAATTTGATAAGTGTTGGGAAGATAGTAGAGAAAGGGTTGCAAGTCAGGTTCACAAAAGCAGGAGCATTTGTTGAAGATCCAATTCAAGGATTCAAAAGAATTGAAAAAGGTGAAAAGACAGGTAGATTGTTCACATTTGAATTACAAGACACTAGAAACATTGCTCTCTTTAATCATGGTAGTCAGACACTCACAGAATTGGAAGTATGGCACAAAAGGTTGGCACATATTGGTGAAAGGTCATTAAAGCAAATTTGCAGGGACCAAAGTGTACTTGGAATCCCTAATTTGTCAAAACAACATATGATTTATAAGTGTAGTGCATGTCAATTTGGAAAATCTCATAGGTTACCATTCATGAAGAAAGGTTATATGCATGGAGATCTCTTGGAGTTGGTTCATACAGATGTATGGGGACCTAGCCATGAAGCTTCAATATTTGGATCAAGGTATTATGTCTCCTTTATTGATGATTGCAGCAGATGGACTATCCTATTCTTTATGAAACACAAAGATGAAGTTTTTTCATGTTTCAAAAGATATTTGGCTCTTGCGGAGAATCAAATAGGTAAATCACTAAAAAGGCTAAGGTCAGATGGAGGGGGAGAATACTTCTCCCATGAGTTTGATTCCTTTCTTCAAGAAAGAGGAATCAAAAGAGAGGTAACTACAAGGTACACTCCTGAGCAAAATGGAGTGGCAGAAAGGAGGAATAGGACAACTGTTGAAGCTGCAAGGTCTATGTTAAATGAAAAGCATTTACCTAATTATCTATGGGCTGAGGCTGTATCTACAACCACTTACTTGATTAACAGGTTGCCTTCAAAATCCCTTGATGGGATGACTCCATATGAGGCTTGGAATGGAAGAAGACCAAGCTTAGATCATTGTAAAATTTTTGGATGTATTGCTTTTGCTCATGTTTCTTCACAGGTTAGAGGCAAGATAGATCCAAAGGCAAAAAGGTGTGTATTTATTGGATATGACAACAATCAAAAGGGCTACAGGTTATAAAACCCTACCAACAAAGGATTCTCAGTAAGCAGAGATGTAGTTTTTGATGAGAACAATTCATGGTATGAAGATTCATGTAGGAAGGTCAATTTACCATATGATCTTGAAGAAGATTTTCCAAATCTTGGTAGAGAACAACCGAAGATTGAAGAACAAGACACCTCAGAGGATGATGAAGAATCTCAGATGGAAAAGATCAAAGCATGGAAGTCTAAAGGTAAAGCAAAATTGCAGGAACTTGGACATGAGGCAGAATCATCACATCATGGCCTAAGAAGATTTATGAGGGAAAAGAAAAAACCAGAAAGGTATGGGTTTGACACCTCATTAGTAACTAAACATTCTATCTACATAGCACAAGACATAAACCAAGAGGAGCCATCATCATGTGAAGAAGCCAAAGCAGAAACAGAATGGAAGCATGCAATGAAGGAAGAGATTGAAGCACTTGAGGAAAACAACACTTGGGATTTTGTGCCCAAGACTTCATCCATGAAGGTAATAGGCTCAAGATGGGTCTATAAACTCAAGACAAATTATGATGGTTCCATTAACATGTATAAGGCAAGGCTTGTAGCAAAAGGCTTTGCACAAACTCAAGGAATTGATTATGAGAAGACCTTCTCTCCTGTGGCAAAGATGCCTACTATTAGGGTTTTGCTTAGTATTGCCTCTTCCAAGAATTGGAAGATACTTTAACTAGATGTAAAGAATGCATTCTTGAATGGTTGGATAACAAAAGAGGTATATATGGCACAACCACTTGGTTTTGAGAATCAAGTTTATCCTGATTTATGTGTGTAAACTTAACAAAGCATTGTATGGTCTCAAGCAAGCTCCAAGAGCTTGGAATTTCAGGCTTCTTTCATTCTTGCAGGACAAAGGCTTTCAAGCAAGCAAGGCAGATCCTTCACTCTTTATTAAAAAGAGTAATTCAGAGATCATCTACCTATGTGTATATGTAGATGATATTATATGGACAGGAAATGATGCAGATGGTATGAAGAAGATCAAAGAGCAGATGAGAAAAGAGTTCAAGTTAAGTGATTTGGGTTCACTTACCTACTTCCTAGGTTTGGAAGTTTTCTGCAAAGATCATGGTTTGTTTCTTACTCAAAGAAAGTACATTAAGGACATGTTGGAAAAATTCAAGATGCAAGATTGTAAGATTGCAGGTACTCCAATGGAGGTCAATCACAAATTGAGCTCACATGATGTTGAACTCATAGAGGATAGCACATCATATCAAAGTCTAGTGGGTAGTCTCAACTATGCCACATTGACAAGAGTAGATATATGTTACAGTGTGAGTGTCCTAAGTCAATTTATGCACACACCAAGGAAACCACATATGGATGCTGCCAAAAGGATTCTCAAGTATCTCAAAGGAACCATAAATGAAGGACTTTATTATCCTTATGTATCTGATTTAGGGTTGAAGCTATTTTCTAATGCAGATTGGGCTGGCTCCAAGGAAGATAGAAGGAGCACTTCAGGTTATCTTACCTTTGCAGGTTCAAAGCTTATTTCATGGTCATCCAAGAAGCAACCCACAGTTGCTCTCTCTTCTACTGAAGCTGAATATAGAGGTCTTACCATAGCTACACAAGAAGCTATGTGGATGAAGACATTATTCAAAGATCTTGGATTGGAGTTTGGAACTCCAACTATTTTTTGTGACAATATGAGCTCTATTCATTTGGCTGCTAATCCTATTTTCATGCAAGGACTAAACATATCGAAGTTCATTATCACTATGTACGAGAAAAGGTTCTAATCAAAGAGATTCAAATATCATATGTGTCCACTCATCAACAATTTGCAGATATTCTAACCAAAGCATTGGATGGTACAAAGCTTTGCAAATTCAATGCTATGATTGGTTTGCAGGTAATCTTGAAAGATTGAAGACCTCAAGCATACTTGGCTTGAGGGGGAGCTTTTGGAGCAAGTCTATGACAAGCCTAAGTATTGGCATGAGTCCCACAAAGTCATAGAAGAAGCTTTGAAATGAAGACTATGTAAAGTTCACTTGTGAACTACCTCTTGTAACTTTTGAAGAGTTTACTTAATGTAAAAGTGAAAGAATCTTAAGTGGTTGAGTCCACTTGATCAGAAAGGGAAAGAGGAGCCAAGAATTCGTGATTTGTGGTAGATATAGAATCAAATCAATCACAAATTGATTGGAGAGTGATTGAGGGAAGTTAACCTCCCAAACTCAACTATAAATACATGGCAATTTTAGTCATGGTTAGAGAGACCTATGTGAAGACCTCCAAGAGCTGAGCTTTATGCCATATCAAGGTGTGATTACAAGGCACACATATGTATCAGTAAGTCCATTGTATTTTACAAGCAATATACTTTCATTTTCATGATCATTTGAGTTCATATTTCCATGTTCTTGTGAAGTGTACTACTCACTCCCATATCTCTTAGTTTTCTCAGTCAGAATGTAGAGATAGTTGCTCTGCGCTTGGTGCATCATTTTCAATGATTTAACTTGATAAAGTTATCTCTATAGGTCTACTATATGCTCACCAATTTTCATTTCATTTGGTTGTTGCAATCTTCAGTTATATTCAGTTGAAGCCAACAATATCTGTTCATTTTCACTTCTTTGTCAGGTACCCGATTTTTTCACTCATGTGTCAGAGCCATTCCTCAATGGTTACTTATCCAAATTCAATGATTTAAAGCTTGTTAGATTCCGCTTACTGTCTAGTATAAGCATACAAAGTTTCATAATCATGAGATTCTTAAATCTAGAGTTATGTTCATTTTGCTGCTCACTGGTCTCTTACTATAGCAGCCCGTGAAAAACGGGATGATGTCATCAGATGTTAAACATCATTCTCAGTGTGTGGTTCATTATTTTTTATGAGATTACTCTTGAAAGTTATCTCTTTAAGTTAACTAGATTTTCCCAAAAGGAATTAAGTTAATTACTGCTGTGCTCAGAGAATTATGCAAAACACTGGACAGGTGTATAAACCAAGAATAGCAAGTTCTTCACCTCTGAGCTAACTCCAACTTATGTGTTTTGATCTATCTTTTTGAGAGTGATCTTACAAGGTACATAGGGTTTCTAATACATCCATTGGCAAGCTAAAAGGGCCCACCATATACTCCTGGAGTTCATTTGGATAGTGTAGATCAAGGATTTTGCAACACTGGCATACAGTTTCGAGCGGCAGACTAGGGCCAAACACTTGCCTAATGAGACAAACTTTTTTGCGCTCTTCTTGCTTTGACATTATTGCAGATATACTAAGAGAGAACAAGGGAGGCTCAATACCCTCGAAGGCCCTAGGAGTGACACCAAATCCCCCCTCCAAAATAGGAGCTAGGTTACCAATCACCCCTTTGGTTGGGTTGCTTATCACGAGGGAGGGGCCGTCGAAGCCATGCTAGGGACCCCAAATCGTGCATCAGAGATTGATCTCAACTCAGACTTGACTCTGCTAGCTCAAATCACATTGCGAATTCGACTCAATCATTTTTAGTTTGATTACCCAATTAACTATTAAAGAATCAACTAATTTCCAAGCACATTTGGGCGCCCAAGGTGTGCTTATAGGCAAACCCTACTATTGTTTCTCTTAGATAACCTCCATATCCTCATTATCTTAAGAAGAAATGCAGTTCATCTCTAATCTCTAGACTATCCAAAGCCATTCATGAAAATTATCAACCACAAGTGGCTTGGAAATGGGTGCCTAAAAAGCTCCATGCCCAAGTTAGAAACATGCATAATATCTCTATTCTCCACAATTACCAAAAAGGAATCAGACTATAGAGCAGTTAAGATCATATCACGAATGGAATCAAGGAGCACAAAAGGTAATGTATTGGCTATCTGTAAGCATACAAGATAGCATGATTGGATACATATAGGATGCCAAGACTCTAAAAGAAGCTTGGAATAGTTTGATCACATCGTATGAGACAAATACAAAGGCACGGAAATTGCAACTCGAGAACGAGCTGCATACATTGGAGAAGAAGAGCATGTCAGTAAGTGACTACACCCTGAAAATAAAAGTCATATGTGAGTCACTTGCATCTATTGGTGTGAATGTAGATGATGATGATAAGGTGGAAGTGTGCCTTTGTGGTTTAGGAGCTACATATAAGCAGTTCAGAACGTCTATACAAACTAGAGAAAATATTTTAAATTTTGCTCATCTGGTATCTATGCTGATTATTGAAGAAAAGAATCTTGGTGAGGATTCGAACTCCCAATGAAAATCTAGTTCTGAGTAGGTATTCTACTATGGCAGAGGAAGAGGCAGAGGTAGAGGTTTCGAAAGTGGAAGAGGAAACAGTAACCAAGACCAAGGTCAACAACAGAATCATGCATGAGGAAGAGGAAAGGTTGGAGGTAGGGGGAGCCAAAGAGGTCACAGAAGTTTCCAAAGAAATGATTCAGGTAATGATAGTAAGGGATGTTGGAATTGTGGTAAACCCGGACACTTTGAACGTGATTGCAAGTTGAAGAATCAAAATAACAAAAGGCAGCAAAACAGTTATGCATCCACAAGTGCAGATGATTCTGAGAAGTTGTTCATGGTTCAACAGCACATGATGAATACGATGTCTGTTGATGTTTCAAAATCAAATGATAATGTCTAGTATGTTGATTCAGGTGCTTCAAATCACATGATCAGTCATGCAAAATGGTTTACTAGATTACAAAAATTGCCAGTTCCTAGATATGTTGAAACAGGTGATGCTACATCATGTCCTATCAAGCATATAGGAAACATAGCATTGTCTATGGAGGACAAGAATGTAAAACATCTTGTTGATGTGCTGCATGTTCTAAACATAACAAAGAAACTTATGTACTGGTCTTTATACATTGCAGTAGTTGTATTCTTGTTTTAGGTCATTCTTGTACATTCCTTTTTACGTAATAGAAGAAGAAGAAGAAGATCATTCTTCCTTGCCTCAATCTATGTATGTGCTTCTCCTTGAGAGTGAGGGTGTGTGTGTGAGCTCTCTTTCTTATCTCCTTCCTCCTGACAAAGGTATCATCAAAATCATTAAATCTCTCTTGAACATAACCTTTGGCAACAAGTCTAGCCTTATACCTATCAACTATTCCATTAAGCTTGTGTTTTTTATTGTATACTCACTTAATGCCAATGCCTTTTTTCTTGGAGTCAAATCACATAAAGAACAAATACCATTATTCATAATAGCATCATATTCAGATTGCATAGCATCCATCCAATGTTTTGAATTTTGTGTTTCATCAAAAGAAACTAGCTCATTCTCATCACAAAGACTAGAGGCAGCCATTGCATAGCATTGGGATGCAAAAAAAGAACTAAGAGAGCCAGAAGAAGTATGAATTGACAAAGATGCATCTAATTTGCTATCTCTCAAAGTCTGCACCAACCATTTAGGCAATGTTTTTTCCTCCTCTATATCAGACCTCATATCAACAAGTGCATCAAGTAAATTTGCATCAGGAATGGAGTAATCTACATCATTATTTGAAGCTTGTAAAGGCTAAGAAATATCTTCATTTGGTCTAGCACTTGATTGTTCAATTGTGAAAAGAGGAAGCAAAGTGTCATGCACATCTTTAGAACTAAGTGGTCTTCATAGTACATCAAAATAATGGTTGAATTGCATCTTCCAAAAAAACAACATCATGACTAACCAAAATGTGTTTACTATGTGCATGAAGCAAACAATAGCCTTTTCTTTGAGAAATATATCCAACAAAAAACCATTTCATTGCTTTATCATCCAATCTTCTATTGTTTAGGTAGTAATGCATATGCTAGACAACCAAAGATATGCAGATGAGAAAAAATGGCTTGTGACCATGCCAAGGCTCATGTAGAGTGGTCGATTGCATTGCTTTGGTGCGAAAATTGAAAAGTACATATGTTGTACACATAATAGCGTCAAACCTCAAGATATGTGGTAAAGCCTTACTTTTGACCATACACCTCTCCACCTCTCTGAGACACATGTTCTTTATTTTAGAAATTCCATTTTTCTGAGGTGTATATGACACTGTACATTAACATTTTATTCCACACGCAGCCAAAAATGATTAAAATCAAAAGACATGTATTCCCCACCTTCTATCAAAATGGAGGGTTGCCAATTTACATGATAAGAGATTTTCAGCCAAAATCGAAAACTGTTTAAATCACATAAACACTTAAATTTTTTTTTTCAAAGGATACACCCATGCATGCCTAGAGAAATTATCAATAAGGTTCACAAAGTATAGATAATTCTCAAAAGAAGGTGTCTTCATAGGATGACAAACATCACTATCAACAAGCTACAACTTATGAGCAACTTGAATTGCACCATCTTTGGGAATGAGGAATGCGGCATTTTGAAAAAAATACAACCTTCAAAGACATGTTTACAAGCTACCTCAAGTTTGGGCAGAGAGGACACCATTTCAGATTTCTATAGGCATAGCTAGCTAGAAAAATTCAAATGACCAAAGTGTGCAAGCAAAAGCTTTACATCTCACATAATCCTAGTAGGGGATGGTTGAACCACATCGTAAGAGGGAGGATGAGGAAGAAATCCTCAACCATGGCTTTTAGGGGAAGTCGTTAGCCCATCGTACTCCTAGTTGGGAGCTCATTAGTTCAAATCCCAAAATTTGGTATAAGAGCCTAAATTGGGAGCTCCCAACATGGATAAGACAAAGGTAATGTTGACATATTTAGGCAGTGATGTGTGTGAACACTCTAGGACCACTGGGGCACTTTTTTCCCTATTTAGGAGGTTTTTTTTTCCGGCTTGTATATACACCTATTGCCCTAATGGGCTACTTATCTTTGTACATTCTCTAGTAATACATTTGGTATTGTGTGTTGTGCTCCAAGCTTCTTCTTCTTCCTTGAGCTATTCGCGTGCTTCCGTAGATGTCTAACTCCAACAATTGGTATGAGGGCAGGCCGCCGCTTTATCTAGGGTGCTGTCGACACCTCTCTGGTTGTAGTCTCGGAATGGCACGAATTTTGGTGAACATACTCAGCATGTTTTGAGCTCGTTTTAGCCTCCGAACACACTATCACAGTGCTTGTGTAGGCTATTTCATCTTTTTGTGCCAAAGGTATATTTTTTGGTTTGCTACTGTAAATGTCTCAAAGTCTACTATAGGTTTAACAGAATTTGTCTAGGCAGTTTTGCTCAACTTTTTGAGATACAATCAATTTTCTGCATCAAGGTATTTTCATCACTGGCCATGGCTGAAAGCAATGATGTATTCCGTATGTTGGCTATTGAGGATAAGTTGGATGGTACGAACTACCCATTATGGGCTTATATGATGTGTCATGTATTGGTTGCAAAAGGACTATGGAACATTGTGTAGGGTGTTGAAAAATGTCCTATCACACCTGCAACTATCACACCTGCAACTGTTACAACTATAGGTACTGAAGCTGATGCAGAAGGTGTCGAAGATAATGATATTCTACATATTCATGTTCGTGTTGCGCTCTCTACTGCACCTATTGCAGAGAAATTATTTTGGTATGGCAAAGATGCCCATGCACATGCATTGATAGCTTTATCTATCAAACATGCCATTATTCCTCATATTCACTCTTTTAGAATAACTAAGGATGCTTGGGAGACACTTACCACATTGTACCAAGCTAGGAATGATGCTTGTGTTGCTTACCTCTGAAAACAGTTGGAGAGTGAGCACATGAATGAAGGTGATTCTATGGACAATTTTCTAACAAAGATCAAAGACTTGAAGGAATAGTTGATTTTTGCTGATGAAGTTATACCACATAGCTCACTTGTGTAGACCGTTTTGAGTGGTCTTCCTGATTCATATCATAGTTTTGCTTCTACTCTTCGGTTGATGATGAAAGAAAATCCAAATGCCTTGCCATTTGAGGGTTTAGTCTCTGTTATGTTGTAGGAAGATCAGTCCAGGCAAAACAGGTCCATTATGCGAGTTGCAGATCAAGCATTCCTGGCTAGTCAAAAGGGTAAAGGAAAATGGAGCTCTTCAACTAGTAAGTAGAAATCTGCTAATTTTGCACAATCGAAGAGGGAAGACAAAGATGAAAAGAAATCAGAAAAATAGAAATTGTTGTGCAAGTACTGTAAGGGAAATGATCATATAATAAAGAGCTGTCCAAAACTGGCTGCTAAAGAGGCAAAGAAGAAAGAGGCAGGACTGGTTGTTGTAGAGGCCTCTACACCAAAAACAGAGTCTGCTAATCTTGTGTAGGAAGAAGAATGGGCGTTTACTAAGGTTTGCAGTTTTGACCCATCTTCTCATGAGCAATGCATGTCTGCAGTAGACTCAGATGTTTGCCAGTATTTTGAGAGTGGGGCAACCAAACATATTACCTCAGAGTGAAGTTTCTTCTCTTCACTCGAGCCTCCTCGTATAGGGAATACTGTTACATGCGCCAACAACTCCTCTTATCCTGTTATGGGAGTTGGTAAGATCATGTTGATGCATTGGCCAAGATTGGCTTGGTTGTGAAATTTGTTGATGATAGGTGTATAGTTCATGATCTATCAAATGGTGATGTGATTATTGCTTCTGGCATTTTATGTCTTGGGCTATATAAGCTCATAGACTATGAAAGATCTATGAATGATTCGGCATGTGTAGTACATGATTCTTAGGCTATGTCAAATGCAAAGCTTTGGCATGCATGCTTTGGTCATCTGAATTTTGCTAGTTTGTTACACCTATAGAAATCTGAAATGGTGTCCTCTTTGCTCAAACTTGAGGCACCTAGAAAACATGTTTGTGAAGGCTGTATTTTGGGCAAAATGTAGTGTTCCTCATTTCCAAAAGATGGTTCAGTTCGGGCTACTCAAAAATTGCAGTTCGTACATAATGATGTCTGTGGTTCTATGCAGACAGCTTCTTTTGGAAAAGATCTTTACTTCGTGACTTTCATTGGTGATTTTTCTAGGCATGCATGCGTATATCCATTGAAGGCAAAGTCCGAAGTGTTCATGTGCTTCAAACAGTTTTTGGTTTTGGCTGAAAATCTGTTAGCATGTAAAATGGGCACCCTCCATTCTCATCGAGGGGGAAAATATATGTCTTCTGACTTTAATGCATTTCTCATTGAACGAGGGATCAAACACTAGTGTAGAGTGTTGTATACATCTCAACAGAATGGAATTGCTAAACCAAAGAACAAGTCACTCATGGAGATGGTGAGGTGTATGGTCAAGAGCTAGGCTTTACCACATAGTTTCTAGCTTGAGGTTGTCATGTGTGCAGCATATGTACGTAATAGGTGTCCCACTAAAGCACTACAGCCTATCACTCCATATGATTCTTGGCATGATCGCAAGCCATCTACTGCTGACCTGCATGTTTTTGGCTGTCTGGGATTAGTGCTTGAACAACATCGCATAAAATGGGATGATAAAGTAATAAAATGTATTTTTGTTGGATAGATTTTAGAAAGTAAAGGCTATTGTCTATATCGTCCACAGACTAAATACATTTTGGTTAGCCGTGATGTTTTCGTGGAAGATGCTATTCAGCCATTGCTTTCGTGTACTAAGGAGACATTTGTTAGCTCCAAAGACATGTATGATACTTTTCTACCTCATTTTATAGGTGGACACTCTAGTGCTGGTCCTAATGAGGCAACTTCTCAACCTTTGCAGGTTTCAAGTGATGATGCAGATCATTCCATTCTTTATGCAGATTTACATGATGCACTTGTTGATGAGAGAGCTAATATTGAGCAAGCAAGAACTATGCCAAAATGGCTGGTGCAAACTTTGTGTGACAGCAAATTAAATGGATCTCTGTCATATCATTCGTTCAGGCTCTCATAGTGCCTCATTTGCATCAGATTGCTATGCTATGGCTACATCTAGTCTCTATGATGCAAATGAGCTTGTTTCGTTTGATGAAGCACAAAATTCAAAAAATTGGATGGTTGCTATGCAATCTGAATATGATGCTATAATGAAGAATGGTACTTGGTCTTTGTGTGACTTGCCTCCTGGCAAGAAGGCCTTTGGAACTAAGTGGGCTTACAAGCTGAAGCATAAGCCTGATGGAATAATTGACAGGTATAAGGCTAGGCTTGTTGCAAAGGGTTATGCACAGGAAAGAGGCATTGATTTTGATGAGACCTTTGCACCTACATGTCGTATGACTACTGTTCGGAGCATCTGTGCACTTGCAGCCCATCATAATTGGAATGTTACATCAGCTGAAGATTAAAACAACATTTCTGAATGGTGACTTGCATGAAGAACCGTATGTTTTTTAGCCTCGTGGCTTTGTGCAGAAAGGACATGAAAACTAGGTGTGCAGGCTAAAGAAGGCATATGGTTTAAAGCAAGCACCACATGCTTGATATGAGAAGATACATGCCTATCTGATTGCACATGGTTTTCAGAATACTCTAACTAAAAGCACCTTATATGTTAAGCGTGCTAATGATGTGCTTTTGATCATTGTTGTCTATGTTGATGACATGCTACTCACTGGTCCTATTGAGAAGCATATTGCTGATTTTAAGGCTGATTTGCATGCCTCATTTGAGATGTCTGATTTGGGGCATTTGCATCACTATTTAGGCATTTAGTTTATGCACGTTGATGGTGGAATAGTTTTGTGTCAAACAAAATATATTAACACATTATTGCAGCATTTTTGCCTTGAAGACTATAAGCCTATTGCCACTCCTATGGAGACAAGTTTACGATTGAGTCTTCATGATGCTAAAGATGCATTTGATGTTGTTCTCTATGAACAGGTTGTTGGATGCTTGGTTTACTTATGCATTACTCAGCCAGATATTCAATTTGTTGTCTCACAGATGAGCAGGTTTATGCATTGCCCAAGAGTCAAGCATTGGTATGCGGTTAAGTGCATCTTTTGCTACTTGAGTGGTACTTGGTTACTTGGATTGTTTTATCCCAAGGGGGGATCACTACCGTCAGATTTCCATGCTTTTTCTGACTCTGATTGGGTTGGTTGCTATGACACTTGTGTGTCCACTAGTGGCTTTTGCTTCATGCTTGGTAGCTCATGTATATCTTGGTTGAGCAAGAAGCAGCCTACTGTGACCACTTGAGTGACTCTTGAGTGTGTGTGGCTCAAACGCCATATGGCTGATTTGGGTGTTGGTTAGTCTTTTGCCACCACCATCTTCGCTGATAGTCAGAGTGCATTGGCAGTTATGAGGAACCCTGTGTTCCATGCTCGCACTAAGCACATTGAGGTGCATTATCATTATGTTAGGGAGAGGTTCTCTACAGGGGAGATAAGCTTGGCATGTGCCCATGCAGGAGAACATTATAGACCTTTTCTGGAAGGCTCTGCCTAAGGAGAAGTTTGAAGCTTTCTGCAAAGCTTTGGGCTTACTTCCTTTTGTGGAGTGATTTCTACATAGCTTGGCACTTCCTTATACATGAGTGCTAGCTCCTTGTTCACCGCATCACTTCGAGGGGGGGTTTGTTGATATATTTAGGTGGTGATGTGTGTGAACACACTAGGAGCACCGGGGCACTTTTTTCTCTCTTTCGGAGGTTTTTTCCCCCGGCTTGTATATATGCCATGGTGACATTTGGAGCCATTTTGGAGTCCTTTCGCACATATATCTCTTCACACATGTCCAAGAAATCAAGAAGAGTTTTCTGTGTACTTATTAGACAATAAATATCAACCTTTGGGGCTCTGTTTTCAACCACACTCATAAGACTACAGGTTTCTCAAAAGGTTTTTAGTTTTGGTGGGAATAGTCGGTGCAAATTTATGCAGGTTTTTTTTAACATAAAACATCAGAGTTAGAAGACACTTGCAGGTGTTGTTGGCTAGTTTTTGGGATATGCATTCACCCTTTTAGTGTCATTTTACTGCTTATATTGAGCACATACACACCATGTACACTTCTCTAGATACCGCTTATGTATGTTCATGTGATCATTGATATAGCGGTTATGTTTTTGCATAAAGCCTTATAGGTTTGATAAATAGGTTTGTGGTGAGGTTTCCTTAACTCGCAGACACCCAGATGTCAAGGTCTCTTTGGTGATGTAGGTGGAAGACTTACCCAGCTTCGCCATAGGAGATGTATGATAGTTGTTCATAGGTGCTCCATAAGCCTAGTTGGCTTCTATTGGGTAACTGATTATATGCAATGGAGTCACTAATTCACTATGCAGTTGGACATGTCAGAACTTGCAATTTTATGATATTTTTGAAATAGGTCATATGCTCATTTTTCATAGGATACTCTCGCAAAAGTTTTACAGTTTTTGGTTTTGTCAACTATATAGTGGTTGGTTTACTCCTTGATACACTTTTTCATTGGTGTTTGGACTCTTCTAGCTCCATCCACATTCTATTTAGTTCTCTACCATCATGGCATCAGAGGTATCACACACATCTAGTGGATCACAGTCTAGTGCTAGTGTTCTAAGGAGGATCTATAACTTCTAGGGCAAAGACCATTTTGAGATCCGAAAATTTGATGGCACAAACTTTGCTCTATGGAAGAATCATATTAAAGATGTGTTGATTCAAAGGAGGCAATGAAAGTGAGTAAATAAGATTTCAAAGAAGCCGGTTGACATGGATGAAGATGATTGGGATGAGTTAGATGAAATGGCTAGGTCTACCATTCGCGTGCACCTCGCAGATAATGTTTACTTTAGAGTATTAGACTGTGAAAGTACAGAGGAGCTTTGGAAGAAGTTATGCAATACATATGAAAAAGAGACGACATCAAATAAAGTGTATCTCATGAGAAAATTATATGACCTTTGCATGGACACAAATAGTGTTGTTGCTCATCTAAATGATTTTGATGCTATATTCTCCCAGTAAGAGGCTCAAAAAATGGATATGGATAATGAAATGAAAGTAGTATTGCAGTTATGCAACTTGCCATCATCATGGGATACGTTTTGCATAGCTATTAGCAATAGTGCACCTAGTGGTAAACTTGTCTATGATGACATATGTGGAGCACTCTTGAGTGAGGAGATTCGTAGAAAATCTATGGATGGCACTCAAAGTGGAGATGTGAATAATGTTTGTGATTCTTACCAAGGAAAGAATCAGCAATGTGGCAGGAGCAAGAACAAGAAAAATAATGGTCAACGGAATAAGAGTAGAAGTAAATCAAGGAAGAGGGATATCGAATGCCATTATTTTCATAAGAAAGGACACATGAAGAAAGATTGTTATGCATTAAAGAATACTAAAGGTAAAGGATAGAATGTTGATGGGCATGTTATACCTGCACCATCTAGTTTGACTGTGAAGATTGATGAAATTAATGCTATTTCTGATGAGGCTGATGTGTTGACACTTGATAGTACTATGCCAATTACGACTCTTATGGCTGATTCTCTTTCCCACACATGGCTGCTAGATTTTGGTGCTTCTTTCCATGTGACACCACATAGAGAATGGTTCTCTATTTATGTAGCAAAGTCTCTTGGTACCGTGAGACTTGGTAACTTCTGGCTTTCTTCAGTAGAGACTAAAAAAGGAACGACGCTTAAGGATATACATTCAGATAATGGGGGTGTTATACCTCACATGAATTCAGCGTTTTGTGTTAGTCTAGAGGGATTCATAGAGATTTTATAACTCCTTATACCCTAGTATAGAATGGTGTAGCTGAAAGGATGAATGGAACTATTCAAGATAGAGTAGTTTCTATGTTTGCATCATGCAAACCTCTCAAAAGGCTTTTGGGCATAAGTAGTAATGACTTCAATTCATGTGATTAACCTTTCACCTAGTACTACCAAAGATCTGAAAGTGGCACAAGATTTATGGATAGGGAAGCCACCATATTATGATCATCTTTGAGTTTTTTGGGTGTGAAGCATATGTTCATATACCCAAGAGTCTTAGACAAAAGTTGGACCATAAGTATTTTTCTTGGATATGGTCGACAAAGAAAATTTGGATATTGCTTATGGGATCCTGAAACACAATGAGTGATGAGAAGTAGTGATGTCATTCTCAATGAGTCTAAGATGCATTAACAACCCATTAAGGAGGTTGAAGTGAGAAGAGTGGTGTTTGAAGATACTAGTCCTCCAGCTAGCATGCATAAAAATGTTGCACATAGGGATGTTCAAGAGAATGTCCATTTATATCATTCTACATATGTTCCTGTTCAGCAACCATTGAGACGCTATGCTAACAGGGCCTAGAACACAATTCTGAAGTTAAATAGGGCTCGTACAAAGCAGGGATTAGCAGTACCTACTCATTTCTAATGTGTCTCACATCCACCAGATACATATGCTCCAAGTTTAGATTTTGTTATGCTAGCAGATGCCAGTGAGCGTTCTTGCTACAAAGAGGCTATACAGATAGAGGATCATGTCAAGTGGGAGCATGCCATGAAGAGTGAGTTGGATTCTATTCACAAGAATGGTACTTGGGATTTAGTACCTTTGTCAAAGGGTAGGAAAGCTTTACCATGTAAATGGGTATATAAAATGAAATTCACATCAGATAGTGCTTCTCCAAAGTATAAAGCAAGACTTGTTGCAAATGGTTTTAAGCAACAACATGGTGTCGATTTCAAGGAAATATTCTCTCCAGTGGTCAAGATGACTACCTTGCGCATGTTGCTTGGATTTGTTGCAATGAAGGACTTGGAGCTAGTCCAAATGGATGTGAAAACTGCTTTCTTGCATGGAGATCTTACATATGAGATCTATGTGGAACAACTACAGGGTTATGTGGTTCCTGACAAGGAAAGTCTAGTTTGTAAGCTCAAGAAGAGCTTGTATGGACTTAAACAGTCCCCTCGACAATGGTACCAAAAGTTTGGTGCTTTTATGAAGTCTCAAGGCTATTCTCCAAGAAATGAGGATCATTGTCTCTACACAAAGATATGCTCAGATGGTAGCTTGATATGCTTGATACTTTATGTCGATGATATGTTGATTGCTGGGAAGTCCTCTTATGATTTGTCAATTCTCAAAAAGAAGTTGAGTCAAACATTTGATATGAAGGATTTGGGGGATCCCAAACACTTCTATCATGCATCACATTTGTGCACATAGATATCAAAATCCATTCTCGTTGTCGACCACTATAAGCTTAGAAACATGAATATCTTGATAGTTTTTGGTAGAGATCCAAGTGGCATTTCATCCCTTCTAAAGAGGCACTTAGATTTACAACATGTGTCACATTTGTGCACATAGATATCAAGATCAATTCTCATTATGGGCCACTATAAGTTTGCAAACATCAAATATCTTGATAGCTCTTTGTAGAGAAAAGTCTCTACAAGCTATGCCAAATTAGATAGCTTTTAGCAAAGGTAAATAATCTAACTCCTGGATAGGAAACAGGTATATGATTGATCACCAATGAAAGTGTAATCTTGTACCTCTTTAGTGGAGGAGGAGTTCCTAGAATGAAATAGATCTTCTAGGTGCACACCCATCTTGAGGAAGAAAACCATGGGTTGACTATGATCAAGATTAGAGCTGATGTTATATAAGGTGGTATTTGGATTTTTTTCACATGCAACATTGAAAATCCTTTACATACTAAACAACATCTTTCCCTATGATTGGCCAATGAACACCATCTCTTTTGTTCTTTTGCACCATTCATGAATTGGACTAATTTGAGATTAGAACACTCTTTTTTTGCTTTCTGAATCAACACAAGCTTCTCACTTTTGTCCACATAGTAGTATAATATGCATTGGTTTTCTTGATGGTATATGCAACCGAGGTTGATTTGAAACTTCTTCACTACTTATATCATTTTTCGTGATACACACATTTGGGTGGCTAGGTCCATAGGTGAGAGCAAGAACCAAGGGTTATACCCAATTAGGGACAACTTCCAAACTGTATATATATGAATTGAGGATTGTTTCATTGATCCCACTTGTAGCCTTGACATTCATTAATCATGCCAAGTGGTCTTCTCTTAAAAAGGTCTTCCCTCTCTTCACTACAACTTCAAAATCATATTCCACTTGGAGCAAGAATGAGTTGAACAATCTTCTAGCTGCAAAAGGTTTTGTTAATAATTATAGAAGTATTTTACGAATTCATTCCACAACATTCAATTACTTATGCAAATATGTAATAGTGAATTGTAATTTTCTGTGGTTTTCCAATTGTGCTAAAATACATCCTACATTTTTTCTAGCCTCCTATTCTAATAAGTGATAAGTTATTGATACATGATTACTCTCTTTTATGGTTTTCTTTTGAGGTTGATACACACAATTTTCTATTCTTCTTGTGCACAACCACAATGGGTGAGACCCAATGTGTTATACAATCTGTATATGAAGCATGTCTCCAACAATTTATCGATTTCTTCTTTAATTTTCTTGGAATAAATATCATTGTATATGTATGATAGATTATTGGCTAGCTTGGATTCACTAATCATAGGGATTCTATGAGAAGATTCCAAGATCTACACTTTGCAAACCCTTATATAAATATATCATGGTAGTCTTGTATGAGGTTACCTAAGGTACCCCCTTCTTCCTTGGTAAAAGGATTGTCTATATGTGTGCACATTATTTCTTTGTTCTCATGGGCCACTACAACCTTCTTAGTTCTTTCTTTATTGGCATGGCTTCCTTAGGAATTTCTAATTTTATTTTCCTCCCTTCAAAACTATATTTCTTGCAATGCTTAGGGACTTCAAATACAAAAACTTGTTGGTCAATGAAGAAAGCTTAAGTTCTTGATTCATGTATGAGGCTTTCACGTAGCATTTGAGGCACAAGCTTATACATATTATTGGTGCAATGTCCAAGCCCACACATTTGGGGTGAAGTTCATACACACATGAAGCTCCATGGAAACCATTGCTATAAGAACTTTATCTTTTCACATTTGTAAAGTCATTTATTTGACTTGAGAGAATATTTGTAATCACCTACCAAAAACTTGTGGATTTGTTAGCTAGAAAAGTAACTACCTCATTGAGATAATAACTCCTAGATTGGTGGATCACTTTAATAGAGAGCCAAAAGTTGAATTCAAATTCAAATTTGAATATAAGACTTGTAAAAGACTTGAAAAAGTCGCGTAAAATAGAGACCAATTCCCAAGTTCTTCATTGTCATTTTGTAAGGGTTTGAGGCAGACATTGTAGCCTACACTACTCTCCATCATTAGACTATGATTATCTAGTCTATGATCTTGTACACCATTGTTGATTCATACATTACATCTACATTGTTCGTCTATGATCTCTCTATTATAGTCATTCCTAACTGTCAATTTGTGCTGCTCATATATCACTCAATTCTCCACCATTTTCAATAATCTATAGCTTTTTGGAATGTGCTCCAAGTTATCTACATGCTGAAAAATTTTGAGGCAAATCCATTCAGCCGAGTTGGGGAAAACTATGTCGAAGCACTCACTGGTCAAACTCTGCAGAGGTCCTAAAAAATTAGGGGTAATGATTCATTTGTTAAATTGATTGTTGTGTGTACAGTGCATCATTTAAAGTGATTTCACTTGGAATCATTAGCTTACAAATTTAACTAGATACCTCTAAAAGAAATTTTTCCAATTCCTACTATACTGGTAGCACTGAACAAAAGAAGCAACAGGTGTATGATAAAAAATAGAAGGTTCTCATTAATGCTTCTATTTGGAAGTAGTCTGTTTTGATTCAATGTTTTCATAAATCATTTCCAAAACACATAAGCACTTATATAGTGTCATTAGAAAGCTATGAGGGCCCACATATGAACTCTGACGCTACAAGGGGTTGGTACTAAGTAGGATTTGACAGTACCTACTCATTTCTTGGAGTGTCCATCCATCTATCCCAATAGAGGTATCAGAGCAAAGCTAAAGGTAAAATGGGAGATGGTTTTCCTTCTTTCATTGACAAATTGGACAGGAAGAACTATCAGGCATGGTCTTTGAGGATGAAGACATACTTACAAGGAAGGAGCCTCTATGGATACACCTCAAGAGATGAGGAGATGCCCATATTCAGAAGCAAAGGACAGCCTACAAGAGAGGAGCATGAAAGACTCAACACATGGTGTGCCAAGGATGCATTAGCAAGGTCCTACTTACTTAACTCAATCTCTGATTTTCTTCTTCCACATATTAGGAACTGTAAGACATCTCAAGAGACTTGGGAAACATTGTCTTCTTATTTCTCCTCCAACACAAGGGCCAGGAAGAACCAATTGTGGATTGAGTTCACCACTCAAAGAATGGAACCTAAGCAAGGTATCTCAAAATATGTGACCAAAGTCAAAGATGTAGTAGATCAATTGGAAGGCATAGGAGAAGAAATTGAAGAGGAGAAGATTGTAAGGCAATTAATCAATGGTATTAAAATTGATGAAAAATGGAAGAGCTTCACAACTGCCATGGACTTGTACATGCACATGCAGATTCCAGACCTTACCACACCCATGGGGCAACTATTTACCCATGAAGCCAAGCTCAAGAAGAATGGAGAATCATGAAGAGCTAATAGCTCTTCTGCTCTATACACTGATAAGAGTAAGTCCAAAGAGAAAGGGAAGAACAAAAAGGTTGAAGATGAAGGAACTACCTCCCAAGCCAACTATGCAGGGAGAGGTAGAACCTCAAGAGGAAGGGGCAGAGGAGGTAAGCAAAGTAGGGGGAGATCTTATAACTCCTAACCATTCAATATTTGTGATTTATCAAATCATAGTACAGATGAGTGTTTCAGGAACTTCAAGAATCAGAGACGTAGAGGATATCAAAGAGGTGGATATACACAATCAAGAGGAAGATTCAATCATCACCAAGGATACAACAACAACTACAACAGCAACTACCAAAGAGGATACAAATCCAAAAAAGATTACAACAATTACAAAGAGAAGCAAGAAGATTCTCTTTTGATTATGAACATGACTTCTAAACCAGGTATAAATGATGACCATTTCTTCTACATTGACTCAAGATGCTCAAACCATGTGGCGGGCAATGTATCTTTTCTCTCTGACCTTGAGGAACCAAAGAGTAAGCATCGCGTACAAACATGGGATGATACCAAAAACTTAGTGATTAAAGTAGGGAATGTTAAGACCTTCTATGGAAACAAGAATCTGTTGAGTAGGGTTCTATATGTACCAACAATTACCAAGAATTTGATGACTGTTGCACAGATTGTGGAAAAGGGTTTGTAGGTTAGATTCAACCAATATGGAGCATATGTGGAGGATCCCAAGCATGGGTTCAAGAGAATTGCCAAAGGAGAAAAGACACACATACTATTCACTTTTGAACTTGAGGATACAAGGAAAATTGCACTTTATAGTTATAAAGATCAAACATTATCAGAGCTTGAAATTTGGCATAAAAGATTATTGCATGTTGGTGAAAGAACTTTGAAACAAATATGCAGAGACCAATGTGTGCTTGGGATACCTAATGTTCCAAGAAACACATGACTTATAAATGTGTTGCTTGTAAGTTTGGAAAATCTCATAGGTTACCATTCTCAAGGAAAGGCTACATGCATGAGGACTACCTAGAGCTTGTTCATACAGATGTATGGGGACAAGTAAGGATCCCTCAATCTCTAGATCAATGTATTATGTATCTTTCATTGATGATTATAGTAGGTGTATTGTATTGTACTTTATGAAGCACAAAGATGAAGTATTCGGTTGCTTTAAAAAGTGTCTTGCACTTGTTGAGAACCAAAGAGGGAGAAATTGAAAAAGACTAAGGTCAGATGGACGAGGAGAGTACTTCTCAAATGAGTTTGATATATTCTTGCAAGACAGAGGAATCAAAAGTGAAATCACAACAAGGTATATCCCTAAGAAAAATGGTGTGGCAGAGAGGAGAAATAAATTAATTGTTGAAACAGCTAGGTCAATGTTAAATGAGAAAAAATTACCTAACTACTTGTGGGCGGAGAGTGTATCTACTGTCACTTATCTTGTAAACAGGTTACCATCCAAACCTCTTGATGGGGTGACCCCATATGAAACATGGCATGGTAGAAGACCTTCACTTGATCATTGCAAGATCTTTGGATGTGTATCTTATGTGCATATCCCTTCTCCGATATGAGGTAATCCAGACCCTAAGGCTGAGAAGAGCATCTTCATAGGGTATGATCTAAATAAAAAAGGATACAGGTTCTATAATCCTTCAAACAAGGGATTCACGGTTAGTAGAGATGTTGTCTTTGATGAAAATGACTCTTGGTTTGATAGTGAATGCAAGAAAGTAAAACTAGCTTATGAATTGGAAGCGGAGTCTCCAAGCCTCACTAAGGAGGAGCCTACTCAGAATCGAGACATCAACTCAGATGATGAGGACATCATCAACCTAGAACAAGTTAAGGCATGGAAGTCCAAAGGCAAATTCAAGATCAAGAAATTGGAGGATATACCTAAATGATCCAACCAAGCAATCAGTAGATCACAAACGGAGAGCAAGAAGCCAATCAGATATGGGTATGACACCTCCCTAGTTATTAAGCACTTTTTTAATCTTGCAAAAGATTTGTCAATTGAAGAACCAGCATTATATGAAAAGGAAAAGACCAAAGCAAAATGGAAGGAAGCAATGGATGAGGAAATTGAAGCACTCAAGGAGAGTGATACTTGGGAACTAGTACCAAAAAAGGATTCTATGAAGGTAATTGGTTCTAGGTGGATCTATAAGATCAAAAGGAATTCTGATGGATCAATAAGCAGGTACAAAGCTCGATTTGTGGCTAAGGGTTTTGCAAAAACTCAAGGAATTGATTATGAAGAAACCCTCTCACCTGTGGCCAAAATGCTAACCATCAAGGTATTGGTAAGTGTGGCTGCATCAAAGAATTGGAACGTGTATCACATGGATGTAAAAAATGCATTTCTAAATGGCTGAATTTCAAAGGAGGTGTACATGTCTCAACCTCCTGGCTATGATGACCCAAACAAGGTAACATATGTATGTAAATTGAACAAAGCACTTTATGGATTGAAGTAGGCACCTAGGGCATGGAGCCATAGGTTGACTATATACCTTAAGGATCAAGGTGTTGTCATGAGTAAAGCTGATACTTCCTGTTGGAAGCAGCCAGAGGCATAGAAGATGCGGAAGCATGTAACGACGGAGCAGGGAGCCAGTCGAATCTTTTTTCAAAGAATTATGTTTTCAAATACTTTCCAAAAACCTCCAACAGTGATTTTTATCACTATTGTAACATATGTAACATAGGAAACCCCATTTTGTAATCCATCGCTCCATTTTGTGCAAGCCGAGGAGTCCTCGAGCTTGAGGAGCTTAGGTAGAACAAGCGTATCAATTTTCGTTATTTTTAGACACCGTTTACCCTTCCAAATAGCATCTAGGACCTAATTTTTAACTATGCCGGTCACTAGATGTGAAACCGGTCAAAACTAGTCTAGAAACTATAAAAAGAGCTAGAGAGCTCATTTTTGAGGTTACTTAGTTAGAGCTTGTTTGAGGTTAGAGTTCTTTTGAGCTTGTAATAGTGTTCTTGAGTAATAGAGTTGATTTCTCACCTTCCATTGTGTCTTGCTTGTCTCTTCATAGTGTGTGTGTATGTGTGTGTGCATTTCTATGCTTCTCACCTTCACTCTCACTTCATCTCACGTTCACGATCTTCATATCACTCCTATCTCTTCCGCGGATTGACAATTAAGGAGGTGAAGCTTCTTAACGTGGTACTTACCATTGTGCTAGAGCAACACCAAATTTGGCGCCGTTGCCGGGGATCGAGTCTAGGACGAATGTGTGATGGTAAGAGTATAGCAAGAAGTGGCGTTGGAAGGTAAAAATTTCAGTTTTTGTTGTTGTTTTTACTTAGTTTTTAGTGTTTTTCACCTCCCCCACACTCCATCTTCATCACCGCATCTTCATCTTCACCTCTCTTAAAGGATACGTCTATTTTTAGATAAGCTATTTTGAGGTTGACCTAGTTTGGGACTAGAAAGCCAGGGGGCAAACATTGAAAAGTTGGGCAAAAGGGAAGGGACTTAAAAGGTGTATATACTCAAGTGCTTGATCATCCAACTGTGAATTGGTCTAATATTGGATTTTTACAGGTCTAGCAAGGGCAATCAAGGGCAACCAAGGCAAGGCAGTGAAGGGCATAAAGCTTGGGAAGCGCGACTTCTTGGGCATCAGAGCAACCAGAAAAGCTGACTCGAGGTTGGAAGATTACTCAACCCCCTCAGTCAATTCTTAGCTTAGGATAAACGTTAGCATTGTGGATTAAAGACGATAAGAACGCCTCAAGTTCAAGAGAATTAAATTTATCAAGTTCAAGACTAAAGATAAAGGTGTGTGACACGAAAACCTAAAGGAAAGAACATAAGTCTGACGGAACGGGAACTCAAAGTACCACGGAAAGTCAAATTCCCGATGCATACATTAAGACAAGAATCTAGAGAAATTTAAAAAGAATCAAGAAAGTAATAAGAAAGAATCATTGACGATCTGAGGGTGTACTGAGTGTGCAAGGAAGAAAATTAATGAACCTTAGATCGGGCAAACACATAGGTAAGTCAGACCGACGAAGCCTTAGATCATCAGAGGCAAGTGTAAGAACTACTGCACGATCGTGGGCTCAGCAATTGAATAGTAATTACCCCTACGAGAGCTCAGGCACTAGCAATTCAGAAATGGCATTTAGCACAGAAAGACCAGAAGGAGGGTCGAATGTAGCCTATTTAGAAAAACCAGAAGGACCCTATAGAACACAACTAGAGTTTCTCTGAACCAACCGATTAGGTGCTCACATCTATGAGGATGGTTTGCGAAGGCAAGTGGTGCAAATGCACAACCCCGATCAACCCATTGGATTGGAACATCCAGTGGTGAAATTTGAAAGAGACGCGTACATAGACAAGGAAGGAACAATGTACATCTTAAGTACGCAGCCAAACAATACCAACGAGTTTGGCGTGATTCAGCTAGAGACGGAAACTAAATCTCAAGGAAAAGAACCATTAGAAGAGCCTAGAACACCTAGAGGGAAATCTGTACTGACACGAGTACTAATCCCAGAATGGATCCCTCAGGACAACAGAAGCATAGAGTTGTTTGTAAATAAAGAAACTGATGAAGCCTTTTGGAGATACAAGACAGAACTACTTAGTGAAGTAGGTATCATCACGATATACGAGTTCAAGGACCCGGATACACCTGGAAAGGTTGTATACCTGGATGAGACTTCAGAAAGAGTATTTGTGGTGCCTGACCATGCTAAAAACACATACACATGGAGAGGTGAATTGGTATTCCCTCCATCTAGAACGAACATGAACACAAGTCAACAAGGGGCAGGAACATCATCAGCCCATGGAAATCAAAGAGAGAAAAATAAAGAAAGACCCGAAGTAAGCTTCACTCATCCCGTAGGGAGAGATAGAACAACCACAGACACTAATAGAGCAGATAGACAAAGAGATCATGGAATACCAGGTGGTAGAGATGATTTTCCTCTACCTAGACCACGTGAACACGCAAGAATATTGAGACCCACTCAGTTAGTAAAATCCATGAAAAATTATTTTGATGGGACAGGAGATCCCTATGACCATGTCGCAGAATTCAAGCAAGTACTAAGAGCAGAACAAGTCGAAGACATGTTCACGCAATACAACGCATTTGGACTAACATTAAAGAATACAGCTTTAACTTGGTTCCAACCATTGCAACAAAGGCAATTTAGGGACATCCATCACTTTTTAGAGTCATTCATCACTGAATTCTCTAAAAGTGGGATTAGACATGACACGTCTTTGTTGATTCATAGCTTCAAACAGACCCCTCAAGAAATAGTTAGACTCGCAGGACGTAGGTTTAGACAATATGTTGAACGATGTCCAATGCAAGAGCTACCCTCACAAGCTAAACAAGTGTCATTATTTCTAGATGGCTTGTTGAGCTCTAAACTATGCTCCTATGTGTACCTAAAAGAACCCAGAACGCTAGAGCAATGTGTGAGAATATGTATAGACATTGAGTACAACTTAGGAGACGAGTTGGAGCTCTCAAAGGTCTATAAGGACTCAGACTGTTCATCTCTAGCATCCACAAAATTGTCTAGCTCAATAGAAGACCTCGCAGAAAAAGTGGCCCAAAAACTAGGAGTTTCTAGCAAACCTAGGGTACTAACAGACAAGCATTGTTACACCTGTGGTGGTGATCACATGGCAAATGTGTGTCCCAATGCACCACAACCACAAGCCAACCCTAGTGGCCAATACTGTACAATTGAGAGAAGATACACGAATCATACGGCTCAGGAGTGCCCATACAACAAACAGACTGTGAGACAGAACTACCCGCAAGCATACGCACAGCCAGGTAGGTATCAAGGCCATTACAATGCTCAGCCTTATTACTATAGGCCTCCTTAGAACTACCCATACCAGGCTCAACAGAGACCTCAACCTGTCTTAGCTCAGCAGCCACCCCCACCAGCGAATGTCATCTCAGTCAAATACGCTGTTGCAGAAGAGAACCTAAGTAGGGCCTTAGTGCCTTCTTCACCTTTGATCACAGAGAGTGACCCGAACTCAAACAGTTTTGACTCTACGCATGTAGATAGTCCACCCGCATATTACACGGAGTCACCAGAACATGTGGAGGCATATCATTACGATAGTCCACCAGTGGAACCTAGTTGGGAGCCAGACTATGCTAATGTGATGTACACAAACCCAAATCCACGGCCCCAAGTAAGACAACAGAGACCACAGGGCCCTAGAGGACCATGCTTTAGGTGCCAAGGAGACCATTTCATAAAGGATTGTCCACATCCCCCGATATCAGGACAATCACAGTACTATAACATCCAAGGCTTTTGTGCCGATTGTGGCAAAGAACACATCATAAAAGATTGTCCTAAGAACCCAGTTAACGCTTCAAATGTGACACCGATCAACGTGATAGGTATTGTAAATAACGCAGATGGATCCAACCCTACATACATGCCTATCCAAGCTATAATAAGAGCCCAGGCGCTCTTACAGAACTAACAGCTTAATCAGGAGAAAGTAGCCAAAACTAGTGAAGTTGCAGAATCTAGCAGTAAAAAGACAAAATCTTGGAAAGATTCTAGAGAAAGAATTAAGAGAAAATGGAGTATAAAGAACCCAGCTCAGAAATCAGGATCAGTTTTAGTGGAACCCATACCAGAAAATCTAGACATGATGTTTCGTGCATATCAGACTAGATTAAAAGAGGGACCTCAAGTAGCTGAAATGAGTAAAAACTACCCTTGAGTTGATCTAGAAATTGAGAGAACTAAGCTTTGCATGAAGATGGTAGAATTAGCACAAGCTTTGTTCGAAGCCTCTAGATATATTAATTGGAATAACATGGCAAAACCGGAACTACACTTTCAAGGACTGATGGAGAGGCTAGAATATTTGATTGATAGCAAAGAGAAAAAGGATCAGCATAGGAACCCCATTGTCCCAGAGACACAGGAAAGGAATGCACCATCCCTGTCTCAAGTACCCAATACAGAAAGTCAAGACAACCTGTATTCCATACATAGGTACTCACATGAATTTTTGAGAGAAATCCAAGAAGAGAAATGGAGAAAAGAACAAGGAACTCATCCTCCTATTCAAGAAATAGATGACTTGCAGGAGCAATTTCCCCAAGACATTCCCTCTATTTACGATGGTGTAGAGGAAGAACAACTGAGTGAAAACACAAGATTTGGATCTAATTCTTTACAAGAATTACCTCAGTTCACAGGACCTTGGGAAGCAAAGTCTATTAGTATGAGAGCACCCACGATAATAGTGAGGAATGAAGAATCAGTAATCCCTAGAAACACAGAAGTGATCAGGAATACTAAAGTAAAATGTAACCTCACTCTAGAGGAGTTGTTGAAGGTAAAACCAGAATTGTGGAAACATGTAGCAAATCAATTCCCTGAGCTTGCTACAACTGCCTCACAGATAGGATCACAAAATAAGGTACCAGAGATACCAGTAGAAAAGATTGGAGATGTAAGCGAAGGAGAGGAAGGTAACACTTATCTTCCGATAACCCATCAGGGCTACACCATGAAAGCCATCTTAGATTCAGGAGCTGGAGTAGCCATAGCTACCACCGCTTTATGGAAACGTTGGGGTAAGCCAGCACTCAGACCTACCAGGATGAAGCTACAAATGGCTGACGGACACATAGAAAAACCATTAGGCTTACTAGAAGGCATATCTCTCACCACTTGTGGTGTAGAATTTGAGCATACCTTTGCCATTTGTGACTTTGCAAAAAATCATGCTTATGAGATGATATTGGGACGACCATTCATGCGTCAGTTGCAAATTGTACAAGATTGGGGAACTAATTCTTTGTACTTGCAACATTTATGAGTAACTACCAAAGTCAATCTTAAAGACTATTCACATAGAGACGTACCCCCAATACAATGGAATACCATCCATAAGACACAGGTAGAGACGGAATCCGTGCACTCATTAGAATCAGATCCTTCTTGGTTGCATGAGGATACTCATTTATGGATGTGTAAAGTTGCAAAACAAGAGGAAGAAAGGTTAGAAGCCAGGACCTTAGGTGCAGAACAACATCCACGAACCCTTCAAGATCCAGCCTACGCACCTGTAGTATTCCCTGACGAAGAGTTTGAACCCCATGGTTGGGCAGAAATCCTAGCAACCATGGATGTAGCCATCAATGAAGAACAATGGACACCCCACTGTGACGAGGATGGCTATGACATTTCAGTTTTTACGATAGAACCAATTATGTGCGATGCAATTTTAGAAGAGTGTGAACCTAACACTGATGCATTTGAGGATGCGAGTGATTTCGATTTAGAATCAATTATCATGGACTCACCCTTTGCATCAGAGGAAGAATATTTTTACGAAGTAGAAACTCACCCTCAGAGACAGGAAGAAGTTATGAATGATGTGAGGTTAACCACACAAGTGACTGATAAAAGGGAAAGGAAGAAAAGGAAGAAGAAAGAAACCATGTCAGAAAAAGAAGAATCTTTGTTTGAGGTACCCGAGAATTTCAAGAAATATGAAATCGAAGATAGAAGAATCATGGTACGAATGCCTAATAGAAAGGCGAATGACGGACAAGTATATGATAACCGAGAGAAAACCAAGAAAATAATAGTTGCTATAGAAGGAGAAGAAAAAAAGTGTACATACATAGGGCATGATTTGACGAAGGAAGAAGAAGAAGAGCTAGTGGCCCTATTGCGCGAATATAGAGATGTGTTCGCTTGGAGTTACAAAGATTTGAAAGGAGTAGATCCAGATATATGCTCTCATAGAATCCCTATGACTCCAGATGCAAAACCGACAAAACAGAAACCTTACACGTACAATGATAACTACGCTGCGAAAATTAAAGAGGAGATAGATCGCTTGATAGAAGCAGGATTCATTTTACGAGATTGAGCATACCGAATGGGTATCCCCTATTGTGGTAGTGCCCAAGAAGAATGGAAAATTTCGTGTGTGTATTAACCTTAAAAAAGTTAATGCCGCCACAATTAGAGACAGTTATCCTCTTCTTATCACAGAACATCTATTGGAAAGAGTTGCGGGCAAGGAAGTTTACACCTTCCTTGATGGTTTCTCAGGCTATAATCAAGTAGCCATTGCTCCAGAAGATCAACACAAGACGGCTTTTGCCACTGAATGGGGCATATTTGCATTTCGTGTAATGCCTTTTGGGTTCACAAATGCACCCGCCACTTTCCAGCGACTCATGTGTCATGTTTTTAAGGAATTCTTACGCAAGAGTTTGGAAGTATATGTCGATGACATATGTGCTCATTCGAATGTAAGACAGACACATATCCTTGAGTTAAGACAAATATTTGACAAATGTCGAGAATATCAGGTTTGTTTGAACCCAGAAAAGTGCGTTTTCATGGTCAGACAAGGCAAAATTCTAGGACACATTGTGTCAAAAAATGGAATCTCTACGGATGAGGAAAAAGTGAAGGTAATTGCAGATCTACCTAAGCCGACAAACATCAAAGAGGTACAAGCATTTATGGGCCATTGCAGTTATTATAGGAGATTCATACACATGTATGCAATCATAGCCAAGCCTTTGTACTCTCTTTTAACCAATTTTGAATGGACGGATGAATGTGAAGATTCATTCAATGAACTTAAACGACGCTTGTGCTCAGCACCTATATTGACTACCCCAGATTGGAGTAAGCCATTCCATGTACATGTGGATGCATCCAATTACGCCATAGGATGTGTGTTAGCACAACCCACGAGTGAAGGTAACATAGATCTCCCCATAGCTTACACGAGCAGACAATTGAACGCAGCAGAAAGAAATTACACCACGATGAAACGAGAAGGATTAGGGATGATCTACGTAGTAAAGAAGTTTAGGCACTACTTGTTTGCCAACAAATTCAAGTTCTTTACAGATCATCAAGCCCTATTGTACCTAGTCAACAAACCATGTAACACAGGACGACTAATACGTTGGTTTCTATTACTCATGGAGTATGATTTTGAAGTAGTAGTCAAGAAAGGAAAGACACATCTTAGAGCTGACCACCTTTCGAGATTAACCTCAGGAGAAGCTCCTCAAGGAATAGTGGATGAATTACCAGATGCATATTTGTTTAACCTTGAGATAGCACCAGAATGGGCTAAGCCAATAGTCCCTATTCTCACATATGGACCAAAGAATCCTAGGATAAAGATCAAAGAAGGAGAGATTACCAAGTCTCAGAGATACCAAATCTTAGCAGGAAGCATATATAAACAGGATAATCAAAAGATTCTTGCTTGTTGTGTAGATGAATCAGAACAGTAGCAGTTGTATTATTAGCCGTAGCCATAGTAGCAGGCATTGGCATATCAACTTGCCTTATAGCAAGAGTCTCTCTAGGCTGCGAAGCATTAGGTCTTGAATATAAAATCGTTTGCCTTTGTTTCATTTGAGCAACAGCCTCTATTTCTTTTTTGACTTTCTCCCAGTCATCAGTTAGCCCATACCTTTTTCCTGGCTCCTCTATTCGTCTTTCAATTTCAGACCTATCCTCAGGATTAAGTATCTTAAGAAAATATATAATTACATCTGGATTAATAGCATTTCTGTCATCTTTAGGAAGTTGAGCCAGACGTCTCATAAACTCACCGTGAAGATGAGTTAAAGACTCATTGCTCTTAACAGTGTTTAACCACCGCAAAAAACCTTCTCGACTGTGCTAGCTAAAATCCTCGAGGTAGAACATTTTATGAAGTTCCTTTCTAAATTCCTCCCAAGTTTTTTCAGCGTGTTCTTGTATAGATTCTAGAATTGAACTAGAAACTACACGTCCAAAGTATTTCACTAGTACATCTTCAGGTAATCCCTCGATTTGCACTTACTCCTCAAATGCATCCAGGTATTCCGTAATGTTTAATCCGGTAAATTTTCCTTTCTCTTTTAGAATAGCTTGGACTGTACGTGTCCCTTGCTTTTCTATCATCATGTTCCTAAACATCTCCTCCATCTTGCGTTCTTGATAACGTTTCGAATAGAGAAGAAGTTCCCTAATAGCCGGATGTAATTGCTCTCTAAATTGTCTAAATCTATCACTAGTTGATAAAGCCAGGGATGGCTTTACCCTAGTCCTAAGCTTTACTAATTCTAATCTTCTTTTTCTAAAGTCTAATTGATTTCTTTAACCTAAATTTTGACTTATCTCTAATATTTACTCTTTTTGAATTTAAGTTTTTTAGAGATTTAATTTTTTTTTTTAACTTTTTCAATTTTAAAGGGTTTTTTTTTAATAAGGTAATTTTTATAAAATAGTTTTTCTTGAATTAAGTCTTTTAGCTTACTATTAATTTCTTTAAAATTAATTTCTTTGAAGAAATAAAAGCATTAACTATAAGTCAAAAGAAACCTAAATTCAAACTATTTTTATGCTACAAGCTTTCTTTTATGCAATGAAAATAAAACAAACAATCTTTCTTTTTCAAAACTTAAAATCTTTTCTTTTTGATGATGCAAAAATAATAGCTTTTCCTAAAATGCAGATATTTAAATGCTTTAAGTAAAATTTATATTTCCTAGATACAAAAGAAAGATTCAAATACTCTTTTAATGCTAATATAAAAGTGCTTAGATCCTAAGTGCAGATGAAAACAACTTTCTTTTAAAGTGATGTGTGTAAACTAAAAATAAAGAACTTAAAATAAACACCTTATTTGATGATATTTTTGCTGAAGAGGTTCAAAAGTAAACGTTAAAACAATCTAAAACACAAAATTTATCTTGATTCTCTTGAACGTTGAGGGGGGGGTTTGAAACGACGAAGCTCCACCAGTTGGAAATCCTTCTTCCACGGTTTTGTCACAGCTTCAATCTTCAATTTTTCTGCATACAAGAAGAAAATGAAATTAGAGATTTAAATCAAAACTGAAAATGTAAGGTAAGTCCTAGGCACACTATCGTCACGTTTCACGTCGGGTTCACCAAAGCTGTCGTAGAGGGGTGTGAAGGGAGGCTGACGTTCATCCAAAAGAATCACGCGAACCTAATCGTGTAACTGCACGCAGGGTGCTTCTAAGTATGCCTAGGGCCTTCGGTTGATTTTTCAGTTTAGGTGTGATAAAAACCTATATGTTTCTAATATATGGGAGTGTAAATTAAGAACTAATTATTTAGACTAAGGACCGTAAGGATGAGCATTTCTATAATGTTCTATAGCTTCTAATTGATAAGACATAACTAAGTTCTCGTTTGTAATTTTATCTTTAACAAAGTCAACTTCTTCGTTCTCAATTTGATTTGAGTTAGGTTTTCTAACTAAATTAGGTGGGAATAAGTCTTTCTTGTCCTCCGGTTTTGGCAAAACTATGGTAATTAAAGGTAAAATTCTAGAAAGAAGACGATCGTAATCTAACGTGTGTAAAGTTTCGTTAACTACTTTATCTTTAATAATTTCAACTTCTATATTTTTGTTATTATTTGAACTATCAATTGAAGACGGAAGCAATGTTCCTATTATTAAGTTTTCTAATTCTTGATTCTTAATATCAGAATCGTTTGTAGATACTAGTTTAGAACTACTTGTAGATCCTATCTCTTTAGACATATGAAATAAAAAGTAAAGATCTCAATTAATTTTCAGAGAAACAGTATAAAGAATTTCAAAATCAATCTATTTAAGCCTATACAAATCTTAATTGTATCGAAAAGTGGAAGTGCTAGAAATCTTTAGGATTTAAGCCTATACAAAAGCTAATACAATACCAATTTCATATGTTCATGTTCTCGTAATCTCCTTTTTGAATTCTCTTCAATGATCTGCAGCGAAGATCATTAGGTTTCTCATTGAGTAATAGTTCTATTTTATAGGCTTCAGATTAGTATGCACACCACTCAACTTGCCATGCACACAATTAGTTACTTATCATGCATTCCACATATACTCATAGTTTAACAGCCACGTTCATGCATAATACCGAGTGCATTTGTTTTGTTTAATATTAAATAAATATAACATGACTTAACTATGTAACTCTATAAACTAATGAATATAACGTTATATATATCCTAAAATATATAGTGAAACTAATATATATATTATAGTATTACTATAAATATCAATTTAATTCATTTATTAATTAAACAATTTTCTATAATTAAAAAACGTATATAATTATATAGAAATATTCACATATATTTATCTAGTTATTAAAGTTTAATCATTTATACTTTTAAACTTATAATACATATATTCATATTATAGCATAACATCTAACATTATAGAAATGTACATATATAATATTTATATATTGATACTATAAAAGTTAAAACATTCTATACCCATTCATATAGTTATAGAGGCATGGATGATCACATTCTCTTTCTTATTCATAAACTTTAATAGGCATACACTTAGGGTTAAAGTCTTATATTACATACATGAAGAGTTCCAACAGTTACATATAAACAAGCACTTAATCTTATTCTTCATATTAGGGTTTTCTTGAGTTTTTTAAATAAGTAAACATATAGGGTTTAAACCACTTATAATGTAGGGTGCTAGACCTTTTCTTAAGGAATACATTCACATAAATGAATTTAACTTTAAAGCTAAGATATATTCTCAACAACATGAAAGTTCATATGCATAAATATAAACATTAGAATTAACAAACATTATCATACATTCTTACCTATTCTCTTGCATCTACATACATACACAAATATGTCTTTAACTAATAGAGATGAGGTCTTCTCTTAATTCAGCTCTTCTTGTTTTTGTTATCTGCAAGTACTCAAAAGAAAAACATGAGTCATTTTAAACCAATGCATTATAAAAAATATGAGAGAGATATCATTTAACTGGCTCAAAAGCAAATTATTTTTATTTTTCCATATGACAATTCGAGTGAGGAAATCCTTCCGACAGCATGCAACACCTGCTTGAATTCTGCAATGTGGTCATAGGGCTCTCCTGTGCCATTGTAATGATTTCACATACATTTGGCCAATTGGATTGGAATCAATCTTCTGTCGGGCTCTGGGGATCGAATTATGATGGGAATAGTAGGTTTTACTGGTTGTATTCTAGCTTCTACACCTTGAGGTGGTTCTGCCCTAAAAGTGGTTCTATTCATATTTTTCGTTCCTTGGATAGTTTAGTTGTTTTCATTAATTCTTGGCATGGTGAATTGCATGTCTAGTCTGTTGGGTATACTACATTGACTCGTTTGTCCTAACATCGCATTTTCCATTCTTTGCTTGGTCTGATGGGTTTTGTGAGGTAGTTTCTTGATCCTGATGTGGGAATATAGGTAGACCCATGTACTTTAATCTAGACCTATCTACTTTATCTATAGGCCAATATCTCCTTTGACTTTGGTCTAGGTATGTAAATCTAGATGGATTTTCCGGATCCCTTAACTCATATATAGTTGTTGGGCTACTGATGCCTTCTCCTTGTGTCCGTGAATCAGTTTGTAAGAGTAGGTCTGATCCATGTACTAAGTACACATCCATCAGATAGTCATCTTGGGGTATCTTGTCTGCTTGCAATACTTGAGTCATTATTGACTTTCCCCTAGGGGTAGTCACCGTACCTCCATCGTTGGTTCTTCCAGAAGTTCTTTTTCCCTCTAACTCTCCTCTTTCATTAATCTGATCAGGGTTCTCGGTCACTACATATCTGGCCCATCTTGTCCATGTAAACTCCTCCTTCATACTTGACAGCTAATCTTGGAACTATTTCAGATTTTGTAGTGTTTATCATTCTTGCTACTGACCTCTGTAAACTATCGAGGTAGATGGGTAATCCTTTCAAGTTAGTGGATATGTACTAAAGAGACATCCAATATTCCCCTTCCACTCTAGACATAAAACCTTCCCTAGGTACTAAACTATGTATGTCTTTAGAAGCCAAGAGTCTCTCCGAGTTAAATGCCATTTCGGACTCACTCGTCTATAAACTCAGCACGTAGTGCTAACCACTGAGTTGTGAGTCCCCAGCTTGGTTGTGTGGTTGACACTAGCCTCTGATGATTTGGTACTTTATCTATCTCTTTCTAAGTGTTCACTTGATGTTAGGCTCATAAGCTTTGTCTACATGTCCAAAATTGTCCTTTGAATTACTCAAAATCTTGTGGAACCCCTTGCTTCCTAGTCCAACATGAGAGTCAACTTCAAAATACTGTATCTAATAATCCACATATTACTTCTCCCCACGAGCTTTCCAACAAACCCAAAATCAAACCAAACAGATTTTGTATGAGAAAATTATGCTAGTTTAGGGTTCTAGGGGTTAAAACAGGGAAACACGATCTCTTGAGGAGTGCCTCAGGATAGACGATACGATACCAGGTTTTCATGATATGATACCACTATGGATGATACCACATTAAACGATACGATACCACCCGCTAGACGATACCTCACTTCTCACGATACGATACCAAAACAATTGGCGATACGATACTTGATCTGCTGATGATACGATACCAAAAATCACATGATACGATACCAAGTTAGTGGATGATACGATACCAAAGTGACAGACGATACGATACTAAAAATTTATGCAATATGATACTAGTACAACCCACGATACGATATTGGAACTCACACGATATGATATTGGTTCTATGAATGATCTGATACCACTTTTTTTCACGATACGATACTAGAATAGGCACGATATGATACCAACCTGGCACGCGATACGATATCACTCGGTCGACTATGCAATACCATGAACAACACGATACCATACCATAGGGGCGACCACGATCGTGATACCAGCACTTGACGATACGATACCAAAATGGTATCATAATACCTCAAGTTGGTATGCACGATACGATACCTCAACAAGTATTGTGATACACGAGAGTTCTGGTATCACGATACCAAATCTCAACCAGACATGATACTTGGAGTTTTTGGGGGCCAAATTCAAATTTTTTTGAAGATATGTGTACCTTAGGTTCTCCTTATCACTACTATGTGCCTGTAAATGTAAGGTCACTCTCCAACCCATGATACTCCACTCACAATACCAGACACAGGTCTTGTCATGCAGCGATACTATCACTTAGATTTTGTTGTTTTATGTGGATTTCAAGACTATTTCTTCAACATTTTAGTTTTGAATAGAAATCAAAAAAATTCAAGAAACTCAATCAAATATTCTTATTAAAGCACTCACCAATGTTCCCATAGCTTCAACCATCTGTAGAAAACCTTTATTTGCAACAAGATCCCCAACAATGATGCCCAAGAGTTGATATAGACCCGCTAATGTAATTCCAACCAATGGTTCAATGACATCAACTGATATGGATCACAATTAAATTGTCAAGCCAAGTACATAACCCAATCAAGTATGTGAAGATACATCCATACAAAGTGTACAAGTCCAAATTGCCATATAAGAGATCAAATAATAGCACATGGACAAGCGAAATAGAGAGAAACAAGCACAATAAACATAGAAACAATTTCGCATTAGGGAGACATGGGAGTCGAAAACCTTGGAAGCTTCAAAATAGAGAAGAAGATGGAAGAAAAGTGCTCAAGAAGAAAGCTACATGAGATTTTATGCAAAATGACTTAAAACATTTATTAACACATATCCAAACAACCAATCTCCACAACACATCATTGTTTTATATTCATGATTGTTGACTATACCTTGATACAAAAATTTGATTGTTTCTAAAAACCCTCCTTGTAACAATCTCTAGATCCGCAAGTTCTACCCCTGCTTTCTGGGACTCAGGGGCTCCCAATACCTATGATGCTTTTGCATCACATAAGCAACACTATAGGAATTGAAAAACAAATTGTTTTCTCCCAACACATCTATGCCAGGATCAAGTGAAAGAGAGTGAATGAAGAAACTGAAGAGGGAAACTGAGCAAGTGATGAGCAATCAAGCGAGTGATGTTGCAAAGGTACACAAGAATATACACACACATACATACACACCCATGCACATACATACACACATATGCATACACACACATACATGCACATATACACACATACATACACATATATACACACACATACATACACACATACATACACATATATACACACACATACATACACACATATACACAAAGATACACACATACACACACAAACACATATACACACACATACATACACACATAATACATACACATACACACACACACACACACACACACACATATATATATATATATATATATATATATATATATATATATATATATATATATATATATATATATACACACACACACACACACATATACATACATACATACATACACACACACACACACACACACATATATATATATATATATATATATATATATATATATATATATATATATATAGAGAGAGAGAGAGAGAGAGAGAGAGAGACATGTATACCCACAGACATATACACACACATACATACACACATATACACACACATATACATCCATATATACACATATACACACATATACACACACATACATACACACATATACACACATACATACACACATATACATACACACATATAGACATATACACACACATACATACAGACATACACACACACACATGCATACACACACATACACATATAAATGCTTGCACATATACATTCACACACATAGACACATATAGATAAACTCACATGCATACACACATATGCACATACATACATACATACATACACACATATGCATACACACACATACATGCACATACATAGACACACATGCATACATACATATGTACATATACACACACACAAACACACTATACAAACACATGCTTACACACATACAAAGACATGCATACACACTCATGCATATACACATATAAATATAGCACACATATACACACACTATAAATACATATGCATACACACATATACATAGACACACACATATACAAACACCCACATATACATACATGCATGCACAAAAACATGCACACATATACACATATAAAAATACACATACACAGACACTATATGTACATATGCATACACACACATACACATGTATACATATGCATAATACATGTGTACACACACATAATTTGGTATACACACATATACATACACACACATACTATACATATATGTGCATACACACATGTATACATACAGACACATAGATACATACACCCACATATACATAGACACACATGGAGACACACACATACACATACACACACACATAGAGACACACACATACACATACACACCCATGTACATACATATGCATACACAATGCGCATTCATATGCATACATACATGCACACACATACACATATACACACATACATACACTCACATACACACCTACATACACATACACACACATTTACATACATACATAAACATACATGCACATATACATACACACATATACACACACATACACATACATATACACACACATATGCATACACACACATACACATCCACATCTAGATACTTGCACATACACACTATACATACACCCACATTTTACACACAAAGATACACACAGAGAGACACACACCTACACACATACACATGCATACACCTTAACTTGCACACATATACATTTATAAAAACACACATACACACACTACACAAACATATGCATACAAACAAATACACATGTATACATACACATATACACACACATACATACATATACAGATGTATACATACACAGACATACACACACTATCTATACATATGCATACACACACATACACACACATACACATACACGTGCACATACACATACACATACACATACACATGTAGATGCTAGCACATACACATGTATACATACACACACACACACATATACATACACCCACATTACACACACATAGAGACACACATATACACATACACAGACATAGACACACATACACATGAATACACACAAACATACACACATATACACATAAAAACACACATAGACACACTACACATACATACGTGTTTTACACACATACACATGTGTATATACACATATACACACACATACACACATATACATACACACACTATACATACATATGCATAGACACACATACACACACATAGATATATACACCTACATATACATACAAACACATAGATGCACACACATACACAGACACACACATAGAGACACACACATACACACACATACATACATGCATACACACACAAAACCACATACACATATACACACATACATACACTCACATACATACCTACATACACATACACACACATATACATATACACATATACACACATATACACACACATACACACATACATACACATGCATACACATGCATACACACATACACATGCATACACACATATATATACACACACACATACACATATACACACATATATATATTGATTTCTAATCCATTTGTTTTATATGTATAGATATTATGGATCGTAGTAGAGAGTGAAAGGCAAAACTTGCTCTCATAAAGAATCTTACGAGAGGGAAAGTTCCATCTGATTCCTTAGGGGTTGCGATGCATGATTATGATGACATCCCGATGAGGAACTATACTTCACCATACAGATGCTTAACCAATGGCCAGAGGAAGTCTCCTCTGTGGCTCCATTTGCAGTAAGAGTCTTATCGGCACATAGGTATGTTTCTTTTCATACATTAATATTTGTAATGATATTATAACACATGTTTTGTTCATTTTTATCTATTCATTTTCAAGACATCTATACCACCTCCACCTCGTGAGAGCATGGTAGAGGTACCTATGAGGACATGCATAGGTAGCTAGGACTACAGTGTGATATAGACCCTCGGGAGCATAGTGTACATGAGGCATTGTTGAAAATATAGCAAGATTCAATGGACGCTTTCATATTGATTCATCTCCCATCATCCACTTTCTCATAGGAATTCTCTCTTCAACTATTATCTTAGAATTCATGCTCTAAATGCATATGAAGGTGCCCTTAGCTATCTTCCTTAAATAGTAAATCAATAAAACATAAAAATTCATTCATCAGATTTTTCTTTCAAAGGATTATGTAGGCTCTTTATCTCCTTAGATTTTGCAAGAAGAAAAGGAAATCACCTAAATAACCACCGAGAAATATTCACATATATAAGCAGCTATCGTGCATGAAGTCATGTGGCTCCTATAGCACTGTGGCTTCCCATAACTACACTTAGGATGACGTTTTTAAGTTGTAGCGAAACGACGACAACACTTCTATATATCTGTTATAAGTTTTGTGTATTACTTGGACAAAGTAAGTAAACAAGTTTTGTTATATTTCTCTCTCTCTTTGTAATTGTTTAACAATCTGCTCAAAGTTTTACGTATGTTTTTGAATGAATAGATTGCATTGATGTGATAATGTGAAGTGATATAGGCGAAGGAAAGTTGCATGTTTGGAAATATATATACATATATATATATATATATATATATATATATTATGATGACAAGAAAAGGAACAAACTTCAAGGGAAGAGAACATGTAGTAAGTTTTTTGGGTTCCAAACATTTATGAGTGCTTGTGCTAAACTTCCATGATATATAAAGTTATCCATATGGAATGCTAGTATGCATATGTATGTTGAACTTGTTGAGATATCAAGCTCAACATGTGATGATCCAAGATGACATGTATCAGTTTTTCCTTTTGCTAACATGTATAGTGGTCATGTTGGTATATTTTAGGGATATTTCATTGAGCCTTACTAGATTTATCTATCGAGAGTGATGGCACATTTGTTTCTTGCTAGCTCACTCATTTGCAGACATTAAGATTTTCCTTATGTACTATTATTTATATATTGCACTTGTTGTATTGTTGTTTTAGGTCATTCTTGTACATTCAACAGCGAGTCGTAACAAACGAGAACTATGTCGTAAAAAGAGAACACTTACGTCAAAAATTACATGTTTTCACCTCATTTTTGGAATTCCTTTACACCAGTATACATATATTACAAAAATGAGGTGAAAACAAGTAATTTTTGACGTTTTTTGTCATTTTCTCAAAAAAAAATGAGCTCAAAATGTAGTCAAAATTTCACTATATTAGGCATTGACGTGTCCCAAAATGTATATGATAAGACATTGACATGTCCAAAATCTATATGCTAAGACATTGACATGTCTAAAATATATATAAGAATGTAGAAGTCAATAGTTTTTACACAAAAATAACATTTTAGACATATCTTTAATGGGTGGATATCTGATTGTTATTCAAAATTGCTACAAAACATGGTTTCATTAACCAAACTACTTTGAGGCATTTACATAAGCACTAAAAATGTCTGAGAGCTTCAATGCAACTCACAACTTTGTCGATCTATGTCTACACCCTCATCATCTGATGCACTTGATTCAGTCTCATACTGTTGAGAGCTCTCTTCTTCTTCTTCTATATCCACAAGAGCTCTATCTTCATCCACGTACATACCAAATTCTGCAGGATCATGCACAACTCTTCTTGTTTTCCTATGATTTCCTGTACCACATACATCTGGAAGCTTTTGTTTTATCATGTTGATGGTTGCTTTCCTCAAGTGACCAGTTTTTGTCAAGGGAAAAATCATAAACAAGAATATCTACATCATCCATTTTAAGAGTGGATGTGCTTCGAATATTCTTTTTCCTTTTTGAACCTGTTCGTTTAGCACCACACACCATTTCTAAGTTATATTTACCTGTGAATGCATTACTACTTTTAGTGTAATACCAATGCACCACCAAAGCCTCTATTCTTCTCTGATCAATATCTTTAGTTATCTCTAAAACCTTTGCAATCCAAAATGGTCTGGTAGCCTCATCACCATCAGCAAGTACTGCAATAAGCGTTCCAACATTTATCTCTATTAAATTTCCTTGCCATCTTGCTTCTGCCTGTTTGTCATCCTTGGGCCTACATAAATATTTCTTTCTGGTGGATGTATAAAACTTTGAAGTGCATCTGCATTACATGCTTGGGCCACATTCACGGATCTTTGTGTACAAAAATCCCATGTGAATGGAACATCAACTGGCCAGTGACCTGCAATTGTATACTGTATAATCTCTTCTTTGATGATTGAAAAGTCCTCCCACCAAGATACATCTTGATCTCCAGCATATTTTTTTTGCACGCTCAATATGTCTCTTCTTTTCAATGAGTGCATGCATCCAGCTTTTACTTTGATCAACCACACTTCCACATCTTTCTGTATTGTTTTTATCTTCATATGGTGATTGTTCTTCACCATACACTGTTACAGTAGACAAATTAGGCACCTGCAATAAGAAACTGCATCCCTCTTTAGGCTCCCACCCAAGAGAAGATGAATACTGCTTTGCAAATAAAAGGGTTATTTCATCAACCCTCCTCATCAAGAATACATGGTTGAAACTAATATTGTGCAATGGAGCCAAAACCTTAGCACTGTTATCAAGGCCCATTGAGCAAAAGTGCTTAAAGTCATAAATCTGTGTGAGGTGTTGAACTTCTGGTTTGGAGTATATGCTTCTGAAATCAGCTCAGATAAAATCGGAAGAGTAAAAGCATTGTTACGTGCCAACTTCTTAGAGAAAGTACTGAACATTTGATCAATGTGATCATGAGTGTGGCCAACCAGAAGAAAATTTACCTTAACCTTCTGAAATACCTGTTTTTCAACAAGCATGCTTAAATATCCAAAGACTGTAGAATTTTATTCTCTCTTGGAGTATTATCTAGTTGCAAATATAGAGTTGGTGGCAAAAAGACCCTTCCATGATTGCAAAACAACGATGAATGACAGTAACTGTAAGGTTGGATCATTATGCACATTCGGATATGTGAAGAAAACCTTGGACATTACAGTTCCATTGTATACCAAAGCGCCAACCAAAATGCATTTGCACAAGGACTTCATCTCCAATGTCCTTAGGGATGCGATAAAAAATGTGGCAAACAAGTTTTTTTCTGATCCATACCATCGATCAACAAACACATATAACGCTCCGGATTTCTGAGTGCCTTACTTCGATGATGAATTGCTTTCTTTCTCTCTAATGCTTGACTCTCACGATGGTTGTTAAGAAGGTTTTTAAAATTATGCTTTTCCTGTGGTGTTGTAGCCCCTTTGCCATGTTTTTCAAAGTGGCGCAAACTGAACATTGCACCCATTCTAACTTTACGAGGAATAGAAACATTGTTAAACTCTTCCTTCCATAATCGAGTAAATTGTTCAGCTTGATTTATCTTGAGCATTTCTCTGATCATGTGTGAATGTTTCTTAGTATAATTTTGTTGAATATTATCTTCTCTTGGGAATGCTTTTGTGAAGTGTATTTCATATTCCGTTAATATGGCCAGGCATTCAATGGGGATCTTAACCATACAAAGGGGATGATCTTAATTGCCTTGTTAAAATGCTCTGATTTTTACAACACATGTTCTCTAACTTTCGAGTAACTCTTAATTAGCTATCTTCTGTGCTTGTTGAGGTTATAGATGTAATGAAGGAGCTTCGCAAATTCTTACATGTACCTTTTCAACTCTAATCTATTGTCCAAGATCATGATGTGGGGATTCTTGGTCATGCTCAACAACTAGTTTTCATGGCAGCAAGAATTTTAGTATATCTATCTTGACTACTTGGGATCTGAGATCAAGCTTCTAAAGACAATATTTACAAGCAAGACTCGTGATGCTTTCTAGATATTTTAAAATGCCCACTTTTTTGCTTCATATAATGGTATTTAGGTAAAAAGAAAAAGAGAACATGTCTTTGTTCTCCTTTGTTGTGACTCAGTGTTATTCCTTTTATGTAATAGAAGAGGAAGAAGAAGAAGATCATTCTTCCTTGCCTCAATCTATGTGTGTGCTTCTCTTTGATTGTGAGTGTGTGTGTGTGTGAGCTTTCTTCCTTATATCCTTCCTCGTGACATGATATCAAAGCAATGTGGGTATAGAGAGCTCGGTGGAGAAGGCCAATGGTGAAGAGTATGCAAGAAGGCAGGGACAAGTGCAATTCGCAAACGACCATCTCAACCTCCATTTCCAGCTTGCAAGGTGGGTCCCACAAAAAGACCATATCAGTTCACAAAAATTGTAACTTGCCTCATGTTCGAAACACATTTATCTATTCCAGATACAGAATTTCAAGAAATTCCATCTACTATTGATACATGAAACTATGTTTTTCAGAGATCAAACTATCATGTCATAGTGCGATAGCATTCAAGTAGAAGTGCTAATTGTAGTGCTTTGTAGTGTTGCAAATTGCAGAATTGGAATACATAGATAGAATGAGTCACCTTATGAGAGATAAGCTCAACAAGAACAAATTCCATGATTGTAGACTCAAGATGAAGAATTTCTTGGTGGGAAAAGGCTACTAGAAGTACATCGAAGGAGAGAATGAAAATGCTCCATAGCTACTATAGAGTAATCAGGCTATAGACTAGTTAAGAGCATATGAGGAATGAAATCAAGGAGCATGAAAGGGTAATGGATTAGCTATTTGTTAGCATACACGATAGCATGATTGGACACATATAAGATTCCAAGACTATGAAAGAGGCTTGGAACAGTATGGTCACCTTGTATGAGACTAATACAAAGGCACGAAAATTGCAACTCAAGAACAAGATGCATACATTGGAAAAAAGGGCATGTCGGTAAGTGACTACATCCTAAAAATCAAAAGCATATGTGAGTCACTTGCAACTATTGGTGTGAATGTAGATGATGATGAGCTAGAAAGTGTGCCTTCTTAGTTTAGGAGCTACATATAAATAGTTAAGAACTTCTATATAGAGGATGTAACATATTCCAAATTCTATTGATCTAGTGTTCATATTGATTATTAAAGAAAAGAATCTTGGTGAGGATTGAAACTCCCAAGGAAAATCTAGTTCTGAGCAGGTATTCTACTTTGGTAGAGGAAGAGGTAGAGCTAAAGGCTTTGGATGTGGAAGAGGAAACAATAACAAAGACCAAAGTCAACATAAGAATCATGCATGAGGTAGAGGATAGTTTTGAGGCAGGGGAGCCAAAGAGGCTGCAGAAATTTCCAAAGAAATGATTCAGGTAATGACACTAAAGGATGGTAGAGTTGTGGTAAAAGTGGACACTTTGAATGTGATTGTAGGTTGAAGAATCAAAATAATAGAAGGTAGCAAAAAAACTATGCATCCACAAGTGCATATGATTCTGAGAAGTTGTTCATGGTCCAACATCCTATGATGAATACGATGTCTACTTATGTTTCAAAATCGAATGGTAATGTTTAGTATGCTGATGTAGGTGCTTCAAATCACATGACTAGTTATGCAAAATGGTTTAGGAGTTTGCAAAAATCACTAGCTCTTGGATATGTTGAAAGAGGTGATGACACATGACACCCTATTGAGCATATAGGAAACATAGCACTCTCTATGGAGGACGAGAAGGTAAAAAAATTCTACATGTTCCACATATAACAAAGATCTAGTTTCTATTGGACAAATGGTTGGCCAAGGATTATGGATTAGGTTCAATGTTGATGGGTTACATGTAGAAGAGTATAAATAGGATGGATGATTGATTGCCAAAGGAAACAAAGTGGGAAGGATGTTCACCTTAAATGTGAACATTCCTAAAATGAATGCAGCCATATTTGCAAAAGGTGCACGAGTTATTGTTGATATAGAGATCTAGCACAAACAAACTGGACATGCAAAGTTGCAAAGGCTGAAATTGATGGAGTCAAAGGAGATTGTCAATGGACTATCAAATTCAAAGTTGCAAAAATGCAAAAGGTATGTGCAGCATCTCAATTTGGTAAATAGTCAAGATCATCATTTTCTCATGACAAGCATGTTAGTGAGAATGTACTAGAAATAGTACATACAAATGTTTGGGGCCTACAAAGACCACATCTATGGACCATTGTAGGTTTTATGTTACTTTCATTTATGACCATACATGGAAAGTATGCGTATATTTCATGAAAGAGAAGAGTGAGCTGTTCACTAACTTCTAGAATTTTAAGGCAATGGTGGGAAAGTAGAGAAGAAAGTATATTTAGACAATAAGGTCTAATGGAGGAGGTAAATAGATGTCAATTGAGTTCAATGACTTTCTTAAAATTCATGGAATATGATGTCAGTTTTCATGCTCGTACACACCTCAACACAATGTCATTGCTGAATGCAAAAATAAACATATTGAAAAAATAGCAAGAGGCTTGATGGATGAGAAGAATATGCCTCATTGTTATTGGGTTGAAGTTGTGCATAATGTTGTATAAATCATGAATAGAACCCCAACTATTGCTATACATCAAGTTACACCTGAAGAGAAGTTTACAGGTAAAAAGCCAAACTTATCACATATGAAAGTTTTTGGCTATGTTTCATCTCTACATATTCTAGAGGAGTTGAGAATGAAGCTCGATCTAAAAGCAGAAAAAAGTATCTTCATTAGGTACTCCCTTGAGCAAAAGGGATATAAATGTTATACCCCACTCACACGATAGGTGAAGGTAAGCAAAGATGTGGTATTTGATGAAGTGCCAAGCTTCTATGCAGATGCCAAAGAAGGATTGAATCTTGAAACAAATGACAAAAAAAATGCTAAAAACTAAAGTGCAAAATCCCAATGATGAAATAGGAGTTGGTCATTTGCACAAAATATAAGAAACAAGGGTTGGTTCTTTTATGAAGTGCGTTACTCAGACTTGATTATATACATGGAACAAGTTATTGTGATTTGTTCATATAAACGAAATATATGACTCTATGGTGGGTTTGTATAAAGTGAGTTACTGAGTTTTGGATCTTGGTCATATGTAGGGAATGTATGAACGGATGCTTATTTTGCATATATGAAGTGAGTTAGTAAGCTTTGGATCTTGGTCATATGTAGGGAATATATGAACAAATGCTTAGTTTGTATATGTGAAGGGAGTTTATAAACCAACTATATGGAATAAGTTGTTTCTAAGAATACATCATGAAGTACAATAGTGTGTTCTATTTGCAGAAAATTGAAACCTATTAGATAGATCATCTGTTTGTTTCATATGTGTGGTAATTTATGCCACATACAAGATTGTCACAAGGAAGATGATCTCATGCTTATGAGTTGCATTGATAATGGCCTACGTATGATATATTGTGTAAATGATTTGTAAGTAATGTATAAGAGCTGTGTTGAAATGCTAGGGGATTGAAGAGCATAAGTTCAATTAGATCTCAAATTTGATCTCTTTGGGTTATTGGCCCATCATTTTCCACATGTGCTATCAATATTTCTTATAC